>WBZZ01004097.1:197500-242500 GCA_019918135.1 Paulinella micropora | reverse complement strand
GAGTGTTTATATTTATAGATATTATGATGTTTGTTGATGTTTGAATAGGTATGTCATTAGTGCTGTTTTGAATGGTTTTATTTTTGTTTCATCTGTTATATTTTTGGGATTGATTTTCCATTGATCAGCGAAGATCTTGGTGAGATATGGGTCTTTGTGATTGACAAAGAGGCTGCTTTTAGTTGAGTATCGCGTTTTGTATGAATGTATGGTATTGATTGGGGTAAAGGTGTTATTGTGGAGTGGTCTGTTGAGGTGTTTTTTAGGGTAAATGAATGGGTGATTTTCTATGCATACACGGAGTGTATATAGGTGGGTGATGTCAAGTAGTTTCAGTTGGTTTAGTATTGGTTTGGTGTGCGCGCGGTAATGTGTTTTTGCAATTATTCTGATTATTTTTTATGTATTTTTATGAGTGGTTGTATGTATTTCTTTTTGTTGTCATGCTCTCTCTCTCTCTCTCTCTCTCTCTCTCTCTCTCTCTCTCTCTCTCTCTCTCTCTCTCTGGCTGGCTGGCTGGTGAATTCATTTTATCATGTTTGACTATTATGCAAAAATGATAAAAAATCTAGGAACTAGTTGAAGATTGTAAGGAGGAAGATCTAGATTCTAGAAATTTATATTTTTACCAAATAGCTCGACAGGATTGGGAGAACTCCGCGTGAAAAGTGCGTCACAATAACAAACCTTTATCAAAGGCGGATTACCCGGTCGTTTGCTCAATGTTTTTTGTTTTTGGTGGATGGTCTAGCGGGGTTGAACCCGCGATATCTCTCTCTCTCTCTCTCTCTCTGGCTCTCTCTCCATTATTATTATTATTATTATTATTATTATTATTATTATTATTATTATTATTATTATTATTATTATTATTATTATTATTATTATTATTATTATTATTATTATTATTATTATTATTATTATTAATGGAGGCACATGTCCAGGATCTGGATCTGATGCTATAGTCTGAGGAAGCCTTATTATTATTATTATTATTATTATTATTATTATTATTATTATTGTCGAGTCTTTGGAGCGGAGCCGCGTCACCGAACGGTCCCGTGCTACCAATGGAGGCACATGTCCGACAGGATCAAAGGCCAATTGACTGATAAGTCTATTATTATTATTATTATCATTATCTCTCTCTCTCTCTATTATTACTATATATATTATTACTATTATTAGTATTATTACAATTATTACTATTATTACTGTTATTACTATTATTCCTAATATATTATTACTATTGTTATTTTTATGTATATTCTCTCCCTCTCTATTATTATTACTACTATTATTACTATTATTACTATTATTATTATTATTATTATTATTATTATTATTATTATTATTATTATTATTATTATTATTGGACACCGTGATAGCCCAGTGGTCAAGTTCTACCATCTGGGCCCTGTCGCCAGTTCGATTCCCGTCGGTGCCACCAGTATTTTCATTGAACATACCGATCGTCTGGACCAGTATTTTCATTGAACATACCGGCCCGTCTGGAAGTGTTGGAACTGCCCTTGCGGGGGTGTCATTAGAGCTTATCGTCAATTCTTCGTACTCCCCTCACGGGTGAGACGATGGAGGCGCATGTGCAGAAATGCATCAGCCATTGACAGAGAAGCACTATTATTATTATTATTATTATTATTATTATTATTATTATTATTATTATTATTATTATTATTATTATTATTATTATTATTATTATTATTGGACACCGTGATAGCCCAGTGGTCAAGTTCTACCATCTGGGCCCTGTCGCCAGTTCGATTCCCGTCGGTGCCACCAGTATTTTCATTGAACATACCGGTCTATTTCTGGACCAGTATTTTCATTGAACATACCGGCCCGTCTGGAAGTGTTGGAACTGCCCTTGCGGGGGTGTCATTAGAGCTTATCGTCAATTCTTCGTACTCCCCTCACGGGTGAGACGATGGAGGCGCATGTGCAGAAATGCATCAGCCATTGACAGAGAAACACTATTATTATTATTATTATTATTATTATTATTATTATTATTATTATTATTATTATTATTATTATTATTATTATTATTATTATTATTATTATTCAGCCCAATGGCCTCAAGGCGTTAAACTGTGACGCCAACTCATAACCCTTTGGTGGTAGATGCTGGGGAGGAGGGTCGTTGCGCGCGTAAAAGATCTTAAACTCCGCATATGCTGGTTGATAGCCCAGGACCCAGCAGACACCAGATTGTTATGGGTGGGGTTTCGAGGCAGCTCTAGCAACCGCGCTTGGTGTATGCACTTGCACATTCGGTGACGTCTTGCAAGAGGTTGCTGGGACTGCGGAATAACCTCGGCTTAGTGCAGTCTTGCCCTCAGGAGCTCCATCGGTGGCCCCGATCATCAGGCGAGAGACTGACACGGAGGGGTGGAGGACCTCGAACAAGGGTATTGGAGGCTTATGTCCGTTGAGGATATGCCATTAGCTGCATCAGTACGCCTCAGATATAGTATTATTATTATTATTATTTTTATTGACACCGTGATAGCCCAGTGGTCAAGTTCTACCATCCGGGCCCTGTCGCCAGTTCGATTCCCGTCGGTGCCACCAGTATTTTTCATTGAACATACCGGTCCGTCTGGAAGTGTTGGAACTGCCCCTGCGGGGGTGTCATTACAGCCTATCGTCAATTCTTCGTACTCCCCTCACGGGTGAGACGATGGAGGCGCATGTGCAGAAATGCATCAGCCATTGACAGAGAAGCACTATTATTATTATTATTATTATTATTATTATTATTATTATTATTGTTATTATTATTATTATTATTATTATTATTATTATTATTATTATTATTATTATTTCCAGGATTCACATACAATAATGATAAAGTACATACCTACACACATTACATACATACATACATTATATATATACATACATACTTGTCTCTCTCTCTGTCTCTCTCTGTCTCTCTGAGATAGATAGATAGATAGATAGATAGATAGATAGATAGATAGATAGGAAGAAGGAGAAAGAGACACTTACATACATACCTTTTACCTGCATGCATGCCTACATATACACGCACCATATAAGAAATAAGGAGTATATGTCTTCCTAAATATGTGTCCGGCAATCGGTATAGCATCAACACACTACCCTACAAGTTATTATAAGCAACACTGCTCAAACTTTCATTTCCAGGATTCACATACATGACAAAGTACATACCTACACACATTACATACATACATACATTATATATACATACATACCTGTCTCTGTGTCTCTCTCTCTGTCTCTCTGAGATATATAGATAGATAGGTAGATAGGAAGAAGGAGAAAGATACTTACATACACACCTTTTACCTGCATGCATACCTACATATACACGCACCATAAAATGTACACAACAAATAAGGAGTATATGTCTTCCTAAATATGTTTCCAGCAATCAGTACATCATCAACACAGTACCCTACAAGTTATTATAAGCAACACTGCTGAAACTTTCATTTCCAGGATTCACATTCATGAAAAAAAACATACCTACACACATTACATACATACATACATACATTATATACTTACATACATACCTGTCTCTCTCTCTCTCTCTCTGTCTCTCGCTCTCTGCGTCCCTCCCTCTCTCTCTCTCTATCTCTCTACCTATGTATCTATCTATCTGTCTATCTATCTATCTGTCTATCTGCCTATATATCTATCTATCTATATGTTATTATTACTATTACTATTATTATTATTATTATTATTATTATTATTATTATTATTATTATTATTATTGGACACCGTGATAGCCCAGTGGTCAAGTTCTACCATCTGGGCCCTGTCGCCAGTTCGATTCCCGTCGGTGCCACCAGTATTTTCATTGAACATACCGGTCTATTTCTGGACCAGTATTTTCATTGAACATACCGGTCCGTCTCGAAGTGTTGGAACTGCCCTTGCGGGGGTGTCATTAGAGCTTATCGTCAATTCTTCGTACTCCCCTCACGGGTGAGACGATGGAGGCGCATGTGCAGAAATGCATCAGCCATTGACAGAGAAGCACTATTATTATTATTATTGTTATTATTATTATTATTATTATTATTATTATTATTATTATTATTATTATTATTATTATTATTATTATTATTATTATTATTATTATGGACACCGTGATAGCCCAGTGGTCAAGTTCTACCAATCTGGGCCCTGTCGCCAGTTCGATTCCCGTCGGTGCCACCAGTATTTTCATTGAACATACCGGTCCGTCTGGACCAGTATTTTCATTGAACATACCGGTCCGTCTGGAAGTGTTGGAACTGCCCTTGCGGGGGTGTCATTAGAGCCTATCGTCAATTCTTCGTACTCCCCTCACGGGTGAGACGATGGAGGCGCATGTGCAGAAATGCATTAGCCATTGACAGAGAAGCACTATTATTATTATTATTATTATTATTATTATTATTATTATTATTATTATTATTATTATTATTATTATTATTATTATTATTATTATTGGACACCGTGATAGCCCAGTGGTCAAGTTCTACCATCTGGGCCCTGTCGCCAGTTCGATTCCCGTCGGTGCCACCAGTATTTTCATTGAACATACCGGTCTATTTCTGGACCAGTATTTTCATTGAACATACCGGCCCGTCTGGAAGTGTTGGAACTGCCCTTGCGGGGGTGTCATTAGAGCTTATCGTCAATTCTTCGTACTCCCCTCACGGGTGAGACGATGGAGGCGCATGTGCAGAAATGCATCAGCCATTGACAGAGAAACACTATTATTATTATTATTATTATTATTATTATTATTATTATTATTATTATTATTATTATTATTATTATTATTATTATTATTATTATTATTATTATTATTATTATTATTATTATTATTATTATTCAGCCCAATGGCCTCAAGGCGTTAAACTGTGACGCCAACTCATAACCCTTTGGTGGTAGATGCTGGGGAGGAGGGTCGTTGCGCGCGTAAAAGATCTTAAACTCCGCATATGCTGGTTGATAGCCCAGGACCCAGCAGACACCAGATTGTTATGGGTGGGGTTTCGAGGCAGCTCTAGCAACCGCGCTTGGTGTATGCACTTGCACATTCGGTGACGTCTTGCAAGAGGTTGCTGGGACTGCGGAATAACCTCGGCTTAGTGCAGTCTTGCCCTCAGGAGCTCCATCGGTGGCCCCGATCATCAGGCGAGAGACTGACACGGAGGGGTGGAGGACCTCGAACAAGGGTATTGGAGGCTTATGTCCGTTGAGGATATGCCATTAGCTGCATCAGTACGCCTCAGATATAGTATTATTATTATTATTATTTTTATTGACACCGTGATAGCCCAGTGGTCAAGTTCTACCATCCGGGCCCTGTCGCCAGTTCGATTCCCGTCGGTGCCACCAGTATTTTTCATTGAACATACCGGTCCGTCTGGAAGTGTTGGAACTGCCCCTGCGGGGGTGTCATTACAGCCTATCGTCAATTCTTCGTACTCCCCTCACGGGTGAGACGATGGAGGCGCATGTGCAGAAATGCATCAGCCATTGACAGAGAAGCACTATTATTATTATTATTATTATTATTATTATTATTATTGTTATTATTATTATTATTATTATTATTATTATTATTATTATTATTATTTCCAGGATTCACATACAATAATGATAAAGTACATACCTACACACATTACATACATACATACATTATATATATACATACATACTTGTCTCTCTCTCTGTCTCTCTCTGTCTCTCTGAGATAGATAGATAGATAGATAGATAGATAGATAGATAGGAAGAAGGAGAAAGAGACACTTACATACATACCTTTTACCTGCATGCATGCCTACATATACACGCACCATATAAGAAATAAGGAGTATATGTCTTCCTAAATATGTGTCCGGCAATCGGTATAGCATCAACACACTACCCTACAAGTTATTATAAGCAACACTGCTCAAACTTTCATTTCCAGGATTCACATACATGACAAAGTACATACCTACACACATTACATACATACATACATTATATATACATACATACCTGTCTCTGTGTCTCTCTCTCTGTCTCTCTGAGATATATAGATAGATAGGTAGATAGGAAGAAGGAGAAAGATACTTACATACACACCTTTTACCTGCATGCATACCTACATATACACGCACCATAAAATGTACACAACAAATAAGGAGTATATGTCTTCCTAAATATGTTTCCAGCAATCAGTACATCATCAACACAGTACCCTACAAGTTATTATAAGCAACACTGCTGAAACTTTCATTTCCAGGATTCACATTCATGAAAAAAAACATACCTACACACATTACATACATACATACATACATTATATACTTACATACATACCTGTCTCTCTCTCTCTCTCTCTCTGTCTCTCGCTCTCTGCGTCCCTCCCTCTCTCTCTCTCTATCTCTCTACCTATGTATCTATCTATCTGTCTATCTATCTATCTGTCTATCTGCCTATATATCTATCTATCTATATGTTATTATTACTATTACTATTATTATTATTATTATTATTATTATTATTATTATTATTATTATTGGACACCGTGATAGCCCAGTGGTCAAGTTCTACCATCTGGGCCCTGTCGCCAGTTCGATTCCCGTCGGTGCCACCAGTATTTTCATTGAACATACCGGTCTATTTCTGGACCAGTATTTTCATTGAACATACCGGTCCGTCTCGAAGTGTTGGAACTGCCCTTGCGGGGGTGTCATTAGAGCTTATCGTCAATTCTTCGTACTCCCCTCACGGGTGAGACGATGGAGGCGCATGTGCAGAAATGCATCAGCCATTGACAGAGAAGCACTATTATTATTATTATTGTTATTATTATTATTATTATTATTATTATTATTATTATTATTATTATTATTATTATTATTATTATTATGGACACCGTGATAGCCCAGTGGTCAAGTTCTACCAATCTGGGCCCTGTCGCCAGTTCGATTCCCGTCGGTGCCACCAGTATTTTCATTGAACATACCGGTCCGTCTGGACCAGTATTTTCATTGAACATACCGGTCCGTCTGGAAGTGTTGGAACTGCCCTTGCGGGGGTGTCATTAGAGCCTATCGTCAATTCTTCGTACTCCCCTCACGGGTGAGACGATGGAGGCGCATGTGCAGAAATGCATTAGCCATTGACAGAGAAGCACTATTATTATTATTATTATTATTATTATTATTATTATTATGGACACCGTGATAGCCCAGTGGTCAAGTTCTACCATCTGGGCCCTGTCGCCAGTTCGATTCCCGTCGGTGCCACCAGTATTTTCATTGAACATACCGGTCCGTCTGGAAGTGTTGGAACTGCCCTTGCGGGGGTGTCATTAGAGCCTATCGTCAATTCTTCGTACTCCCCTCACGGGTGAGACGATGGAGGCACATGTGCAGATTTGCATCAGCCATTGACAGAGAAGCACTATTATTATTATTATTATTATTATTATTATTATTATTATTATTATTATTATGATGGACACCGTGATAGCCCAGTGGTCAAGTTCTACCATCTGGGCCCTGTCGCCAGTTCGATTCCCGTCGGTGCCACCAGTATTTTCATTGAACATACCGATCCGTCTGGACCAGTACTTTCATTGAACATACCGGCCCGTCTGGAAGTGTTGGAACTGCCCTTGCGGGGGTGTCATTAGAGCTTATCGTCAATTCTTCGTACTCCCCTCACGGGTGAGACGATGGAGGCGCATGTGCAGAAATGCATCAGCCATTGACAGAGAAGCACTATTATTATTATTATTATTATTATTATTATTATTATTATTATTATTATTATTATTATTATTATTATTATTATGGACACCGTGATAGCCCAGTGGTCAAGTTCTACCATCTGGGCCCTGTCGCCAGTTCGATTCCCGTCGGTGCCACCAGTATTTTCATTGAACATACCGATCCGTCTGGACCAGTATTTTCATTGAACATACCGGCCCGTCTGGAAGTGTTGGAACTGCCCTTGCGGGGGTGTCATTAGAGCTTATCGTCAATTCTTCGTACTCCCCTCACGGGTGAGACGATGGAGGCGCATGTGCAGAAATGCATCAGCCATTGACAGAGAAGCACTATTATTATTATTATTATTGTCATTATCATTATTATTTTTCTGAAGATGGTAAAGGGTAAAAAGTGTCGAGACAAGGCTGCCGCAAGAGGGCAAGAGTTCGTGGTTTTTGTAGGAGTCATGCCATGAAACAACAGCTGGAAGTAAAAGCACGCGCTCCCAAACCTCAAAACTCAGAGTTCGCTTCCCGGCCATGTCATTGGACGGCTTTTGTTAACATCAGTAAGTAAGTAAGTTTTGTAAACATCAGTAGGAGTGATTCAAGTGTTAAGCTGTCATCATTAAAGTTTTGGAATCGGAAAACTACAGATCTGAGAATCCCGGGGGAGAAGGACAATGCCGGTTGAAAGCATCGTTATGGTGTGTGTATTAAACTTTGGATCCAGGAATGTTTGGAAGAAAAAGTCAGGGGAAGGAGGAGAACAATGCAGGTGAGAAGTATGAAAAGTAAAAAACTAATATTGACTTGAAAGATTCAAAGTGCCGACCACTTACTTTGCGGGTTTCTTGTGTCGACCTTGCGGCTTTTTTGTATGACTGAGATTTTGGTATGTTTTTCGAGTAGGAAATTATTGTCTTTGTTTTTTGTGTTTTTTTTGTGGCTAAATGTTGTTGTGTGTTGTGGATATAGGGGAAATAGTGAGACAGGCAACAATGAGCAAAAGTGACGCATTGGTTGTTTCCTTACCTTTCCCCTCTGTTTATGTTCGTTTGTTTTGTATGTTGTTGTTTTTTCTATGTTTTCTTGGGTGTTGTGCTTGCCACAGCGGCAATAGTGCGGTAAGAATGAGGCAATAGTGGGGCAATAGCGATGCAATAGTGAGGCAATAGTGAGGCAATAGTGATGCAACAGGGAGGCAATAGTGAGGCAATAGTGAGATAATAGTGAGGTAGAGGTGAGGCAAAATGTATCTGTAAAACGTGGCAATAATTATATGTTTTCTTGTGTGTTGGATACACGTTCAACGAGAGCGCATCGCTGTTGTGGATTGCTTGGCCCGTGCGCAGGTAGATCGAGCGCAAAGCTTGTGGCGAGAGATGAACCTGTCCGCGCCTTCTTCAACGCGTCTGCGGTCGCTACGGAAGTCCCCTAGCTTGTCGACTCCGCAGTCGAATTAATGGCACAGTCGCTCTCAGCTGGTACTAGTGCGACGTATGGTTCTGCCATCCGCAAACTTCAAGAGTTTGGGGAGTCCTACATATGTATGCCATCCGGGACTTCTGTCTCCGGTTGGGAATGGATGATCCAACCGACAACCACTACGTCGAGATGGTGTGGAAAGGTATTAAACGCAGTAAGCGCACAAAGTTGGACAACCGTCGGACACTTGAGTTTTGGATGCTCCTCGCCGTGGCGTCCTTCGTGTTCGGACAACGTTCTAACAGAGACATCCCCAAGTCTACACGCCATTTATGGATAACCGTGGCAACCGTTGCAGTCTGGGGCTTTGGTCTGTTCCGGGTTGGCGAGTTAGTAGCCTCTGGCTCCCTTGCCACCTGTCGTTTCCTTGTTAATTCTTCTGTAAGGACCGTCTACAGCGACGGCCTCAATCTAATTATGGTTCGGCTCGACGGCGCCAAGCAAGATCCCTTCCGGCGAGGCTGTGACGTGGGGCTCGGAGAGCAAGACAACCCGCTTATTTGTCCACACCAATGGAAGGAACTGTACTGCAAAAGCCGCGATTGCTTCAAGCTCCCATCAGCCGGTCTGCAGCCGTTCTTCCGCCTCGCTGACAACTCCCCAGTCAGCCGCTCCACATTCGTCGACACAATGAGCTTCCTGCTCAAGAAGGCCCGTGTTCCTACAGCAGCTCGCTTCAACGGGATTTCGCTACGCCGCGGGGGTGCTGCTCGTCTCTTCGCCTGCGGTGCCTCCGACACTGCAATCATGCGAGCGGGCAGGTGGTCATCCAACTGTTTCAGGCTCTACGTGGGCGCCAACATGACAGAACTAGTTATAGAACAGAAAGCCATGGGGGGGTCAGAGAAGCTCTAGGCTCAGGCTCGGGTGGGGGTGGTTAGTCTGAGTTAGTTTCACGCTCGCTCTTTGTCAGTGTGACCGGACCGTCTAGTCTTGGACGGATCCGGCCGCAGTGTTCCACTTGCCTTGTCGTATGTTGAGCGAGCTTGAAAGAGCGCTTGAGCCTAGACCTCTATTCTTTTTCCCCATTTGATTCCGACGAGATCGGATCGTCTAGGCTTCCATTAAAGCTCTGTTCTTTGTTCTGTGTTTCTCAGTAAGGGAAAAGTAACCAAGGATTAAAGTAGATTTTAACTCTTTCGCACGAAGCTTTCGCCAGTGGCGCAGCGTGTTTTCGGTCGGCTCACGACGCCAACCTCTTCGTGTTCCAGGCCCTTCCTCCCAATGCTCTGCAGCAGAAGTGTCGGAATCGAAATCCTCCTCTTGCAATTCACTCTCGTCCTGTTTGAGATGTTTGGCAAGGCTGGAGATGACATTGTCAAGCTCCGTTATGGAAAACAGGGAAATGGCTGGCACAACGTACACTTGTCTGGGCAGCACGAGCTGAATGTTTTCTTGGGACGGTATCCAACATTCCATGCGCATCCATTCCTTGGTCTTTAGGCGCACCTGGCCTCGTTCATCGACAGGTAATATCAAATAAGAACCCTGTACAGTCCCGATTTACCGCGCCCGATTTACCGCGCCTGGAAATCTTAGTCCCGATTTACCGCGCGCTGTGCTAAACGTGCATATTTCGACACAGTTTCACAGTTATATTTTGGTTCAATATTGCTTCACTATTGCCTGACTATTGCCTGACTATTGCCTGACTATTGCCTCACTATTGCCTCACTATTGCCTCACTATTGCCTCACTATTACCTCATTACTGCATCACTATTGCCTCTATTACTGCACTATTGCCGCTGTACACACCGCTGCATCCACACCCAGCAAAACATAGAAATATTTCCACGTTTCACACTTACATTTGCTTTACTATTGCCTCACTACTGCCTGACTATTTCCTCACTATTACCTCACTATTGCCTCACAATGCCTCATTATTACCGCACTATTGCCGCTGTATCCAACACCCAACCAAACATAGACATATTGCCACGTTTCACAATTTCATTTGGCCTCACTGCTGCCTCACTATTGACTCATTATTGACTCACAAATGCCTCACTATTACCTCACTATTACCTCACTATTGCCTCACTAATGCCTCACTAATGCCTTATTATTACCGCACTATTACCTCCCTATTCCCGCTGTATCCAATACCCCACAAAACATATCAATATTGTCATGTTTCACACAGACATTTGCCCTCACCGCTGCCTCACTATTACCTCACTATTGCTTCAAATATTGCCTCACTATTGCCTCACTATTGCCTCACTATTGCCTCACTATTGCCTCACTACGGCGTCATTGTTACCTCACTATTGCCGCTCTATCCAACACACGAGAAAACATAGCAATATTGTCATGTTTCACACATACATTTTGCCTCTGCCTCTCTATTGCCTCATTATTGCCTCACTATTGCTTCAGTATTGCCTCACTATTGCTTCATTATTACCGCACTATTGCCCCTGTATCTCACACAAGAAAACATAAGGTATTGCCACGTTTCACACATACATTTTGCCTCACCATTGCCTCACTATTGCCTCACTATTGCCTCACTATTGCCAGACTATTGGCTCATTATTACCTCACTATTGGCTCACTATTGTCTCACTATTGCCGCTGTATCCAACACACGAGAAAACATGGCAATATTGCAGCGTTTCACACATACATTTCGCCTCACTATTGCCTCACTATTGCTTCACCATTGCCTCACTATTGCCTCACTATTGCCTCACCATTACCTCACTATTGCCACATCATTACTGCACTATTGCCTAAGTACTGCCGCTGTATCCAATACACAAGAAAACATAGCATTATTACCACGTTTCACACAAATACATTTTCTCTCACCGCTGCCTCACTATTGCCTCACTATTGCCTCATTATTACCTCACTACTGCCTCAGTATTGCCTCACTATTTCCTCATCGTTACCGCACTATTGCCTCACTATTGCCGCTGTATCCAACACACAAGAAAACATAACATTATTGCAACGTTTCACACTGCGCATACAGTCGGTCTTACCGCTGCCTCACTATTGCCTCACTATTGCCTCACTATTGCCTCATTATTGCCTCACTATTGACTCACTATTGCCTCACTATTGCCTCACTACTGCCGCTGTATCCAACACATAAGAAAACATAGCATTATTGCCACGTTTCACACAAATACATTTGGTCTCACCGCTGCCTCACTATTGCCTCACTATTGCATCACTATTGCCTCACTATTGCCTCACTATTGCCTCACTATTTCCTCATTGATACCGCACTATTGCCTCACTATTGCCGCTGTATCCAACACACAAGAAAACATAACATTATTGCAACGTTTCACACTGCACATACAGTTGGTCTTACCGCTGCCTCACTGTTGCCTCATTATTGCCTCACTATTGACTCACTATTGCCTCACTATTGCATCATTATTGCCTCGCTACTGCCTCACTATTACCTCCCTATGGCCTCATTATTGCCTCACTATTACCTCACTTTTGCACACTATTGACTCACTATCGCCTCACTATTGCTTCAGTATTGCCTCACTATCGCCTCATTATTGACGCACTATTACCTCACTATTACCTCACTATTGCCTCATTATTGTCGCACTATCACCGCTGCGTGACTATTGCCTCACTATTGCCATACTATTACCTCACTATTGCCTCACTATTGTCTCACTATTGCCTCATTGTTACCTGACTATTACCTCACTATTGCCTCACTATTCCCGCTGCATCCAACACTGTTCACATAAAAAAACATAAATTTATTGCCACGTTTCACAGATGCATTCGGCCTCACCGCTGCCTCACTGTTACCTCACGATTGCCTCACTCTTGCTTCCCTGTTGCTTTATTATTACCTCACTACTGGCACACTATTACCTCACTATTACCTCATTATTACCACACCATTGCCGCTGTATCTCTATTGCCTCACTATTGCCTCACTATTATTTCACTATTGCCTCACTATTCCTAGGAAGTGCATTATATGGACCGATGCGAACCTCTCACAAGTGGGAGAGACGCAGGTGGGGGGAAAGGGGGCGCTCATCGCGACCCCGGATCGGTCCAGGGGGCTGTACATCTCTGAAGATTGGACAGATGAGGAGTTGGTCCTGCTGAGATCGGACAAGAACGTGCCCTCTTCCCCCCAGCGTGAGGTCTACTGTGCCTTCTTGGCTGCATCGAGAGTGGCCGCAGTCCTTGGCTTCCGGAAAATACACCTCGTGACGGATTGTAAGGCGGCGGCGGGCTTTGTAAACTCGTGTTACTCTGCTCAACCGCACGTGCAAAGGCTCTTAGAAGTGTGGGCCACAAAGCTAGTCCGGGCAGGCATTGCGCTGACGGCTTCTCATCTTTTCTTCGTCGAAGTGCCCGATTCGCAGGAAGTCTGAAATGGGTAGCCGGAAGTTAGCCTCCACTAGCACATCACGGGGACCACCTTGCCGCTGCCGACGTCCGTGCACATACTCGTGCTGTCTTGGCCTCGGGCTTGACATAGCTGTTGTACTGCTGGCGAAGCTGGCCCACGGCAGGACGTGCGTAGAACAACATTTGAGCCACGTAGGACATCAGGCCGAGGAGCCTCTCGAGCGTCTTGAGTTTGAAAAGAGAGCTGGTAGCAAGGCGGTTCAGGCCGGCGATCACGATGTCCTTCTTGTCGTGCGGTAACTCGACGTACCAGTGTCCCTCTCGGGTGTCCTTGTACCAGCCCAACGCGCGGAAGGTCTGGTTCACTTCCTCCTTGTGCCACGGGATGCCGAAGCGCTTCGATAGAGCCTTGAACCTTGAGCAAAGCGAAAGCACGTTCCCAGTTCTTGGCGATGATGTCGGAGTTGTCGACGTAGAGCTTCATGGGGATCGTCCGGTAAAGGTAGATGACTTCCAAAGCTCGAGAGAACCTATTCCACTGATCTGCAGCTGGCACACCGCCGAAACCCGGGCAGACTTGAACGTAGTACTCGGTTTTGCCGGTCTCCGCATTGCTGACTGCCACCACGTGTTGCCAAAATACTGAAGGGTCCAGCGGGGTTTGTCTGTAGGTGTCCTTGATGTCGGCAATGAGCGCGATGCACCCTGGTCCCGCCTCAACGATCCTAGCCATTTGTCCGTCGTGCGAATAATACTCCACCCCATCGTCCGTTCGGGGGCATAGCTGATTAAATGAAAGGTGACGAGGGTACGACAAGTCATTGATAAGTCTCTTCTTCCCGTCCTCCGGGTGCCACTTGTCCTTGGGTATAGCATACTGCCGCGAAACAATCGCTTGGTTCTTCTCATCATCGTTGGGAATGGTGGTCTAACGAACGGTCCCACCATGTAACCTTTGTTCACGCAGCTCAAGACTTCTTCATAGAGCTTCCGGTTGTCCTCGGGCGATAAATCGGTCAACTATGGAATAGTCGCGGAGGAACTCTCCCGTGCCCCTGTAGAACGTTTGCGTGCCAGTGAGGAAGCCTTCCAACCATGTCACCTCGTCAGGCGGCAAGCACTGGTTTGCGTCGCTGAGGATCTCTTCTACGTTGAAAACCGTGGTGTACGGTTTGATTTTTCCCTTGCAGGGCGGCAGTACAAGTCTTTCACCCAGCACGAACCTGGGCTCGTTCTCTTCCAACCCAAAGAAGCACACCGAGCGTCCCCTCCCCCTCTCAAAACGAAAGTCAACAAGAGCTATTCCTCCCCAGCGTCGACCTGGGTCCGAAGTTCTCTCGAACCACACGTGCGTGGTCCAAGGCTCAAAGCACTGGGCCTCCACCTTGCCTTCGTATCCCACGAGCGCAACCACGTGCGCGGAGCGCAATCTATCGAGCAGTGAAGACAGAGATGCATTGGATGAAAAGGGGGAGAAAAACGACCAAAAGGGAAAGTCGTGCCACCACACACTGCCCCCTTCCACTTTGGACAACAAAGAGGGGAGAGACAGCAATGGCAGACTCCAATTTGGAAAGTTCTGACTAGCTACGGGCAAGCATGAGAACGACTTCTCAACTGCGCCGCTAGCTCTGACCTGAGATGGTGTTGAGTGAACCCAAGCACCCATCTCTTCTTCCGCCTCCTGTCTGGCCACTTCCCAAACCCACCTGGGCAAAGGGACAAAGTCGGCCTGAGACTTGGATGAAGGGTGAAGACTGACGAAAGGAGGGGTAACAGAAAGAGGAGAGGAGAGAGAAGAAGGAGGAGAGGGAGCAAAAGAAAGAGAAGAGGAAGAAGAAGGAGAGAAAGGTACACCAGCTTGAGTGGCACCGCCATCTCGCTGCTTACTTACGAAGGCAAAGGGAACAGACGAAGTGGGAGTAGTAGTAGTAGAAGAAGGAGTGGCAACAGTATAAGATGAAGGCAAAGAAACAACAGTAGAAGACGGAGTACCAGTAGCAACAGGAGTAACAGTAGAAGAAGGAGTAACAGTAGCAAGAGGGGAAGCATGGAAAGTAGAAGAAAGAGCATTAACAACCGATGGTGCGACAATAGGTGAAAACCAATTAAAAACTGACGGTGCAACAGCAGACGAAGAAGAAGAAGAAGAAGAAGAAGAAGAAGAAGAAGAAAGGGAAGAAGAAGAAGTAGAAAAGGAGAAAGAGGAAGAAGAAGAAGAAAAAGAAGAAAAAGAAGAAGAAGAAGAAGAGGAGGAGGAAGAAGAAGATAAAGAAGAAGAGAAAGAAGAAGAAGAAGAAGAAGAAGGGGAAGAAGAAGAAGAAGAAGAAGAAGAAGAGGAGGAGGAGGAGGAGGAAGAAGAAGAGAAAGAAGAAGAGAAAGAAGAAGAAGAAGAAGAAGAAGAAGAAAAAGGAAAAGAAGAAGAAGAAGAAGAAGAAGAGGAAGAAGAAGAAGAAGTAGTAGTAGTAGCAGTAGTAGTACTAGTACTAGTAGTAGTAGTAGTAGTAGTAGTAACTGACAAGGCAAAAGGATAAGTCACAGTTGAGACAAAACGAACAGGTGAGGGTAGAAGAGGAGAAGAAAGAGTTGAAACAGTAGTAGAAAGAGGGGAAGAGAGAAGGGGAACCCTCCGTACATCGGAGCTGACAAACATGTTAGGTAGGCCACTCTTACTCGGAGATGACATAGTGGCACTACCTACAGACGACGAAAAGGGAGTGTTGCGAGATGAGAGACGAACAAGGGGGGGAGAACGAGGTGAGGAAAGCAGCAGACAACCTGGGGGTACAGAATGGCCAAGCAAGTTTGGTTGACCGTCCTTTGGTTGTGAAGAACGACCGCTGGTGGCGGAAAAACCGGAAAAAAGAGAAGTTCTGGTGCGGGGTGGCACCACCAACAAAAAAATGTGGAAGCCACCCCACTCACATACTGCGGTGAACGGTGTTTCTTGTTGCGTTGAAGCGTGCTGGAAGGCGTTTTGTCTTTTTGTTCAACTTCAGCAGGGCATGCGACACCCTCACCAGGGTCCCATACCACTTCCCCACTCCCCACAACCACGGCATTGGAATTTGACGAAGTCGAGCACATCCTAAGGGTCGAAGGCACTTCCGACCCAAAGCCTTTACCCTCAGGGCCTTTTCATCCTTGCTTAGGCTTATTGAAGTCCCACTTGGTACTAGTAGAATTGGGGCAGGTGTCTTTACGGTGGTCCTTCTTGCCTGGGCAGGCTGGGCACGAATGACGAAACCAACAATTTTCGCCATAGCTGCATACATCGCCCTCAGCCCAAGCCCAACACGCCTTGTTGATCAGTTTCCCTCGACGACCACCAGGTGTCGACTGACTAGTACTGTTGTTGTTACCATGGGAGGACGACCACGATTGGTTTGCCCCCCCGGCCTGACACATCAACATAGGCGTTAGAAAGTGGTACGAGATGTACGTGGCAGAGTTCAGAAAACAAAGTGCCTTTGTGCCACTCTCCCAACTTAGACAAGCTCCTCACAGCCCAGTCCCATGCAGCAACAGAAGCAATAGTATATTTCCTCAACAGTAGTTCTACAAACCTGTAATGCTCCCACATATCTGCTGCATGCGACGTCCAACACACAGAGTACAAACCAATCATGATGCTGATTAGGTTGAGCAAACCCCCAGCAGTGGCCTTAGCCTTGCCACTCGTTTTGTCTTCTCCATATAAAACCCGGTTTGTCCCTCCTTCTAATTCACTCGTATGTATTGGTTCAATACCTTTCTTGAACTTCTTCAATACTTCATGTTTTACACTTTCTGCTCCTCGTCTTCCTTGAAACTCACGAAATAACTTTGCTCTGTCTTCTCCAGAGCTTGTATTTTCCATTCAATGGCAGCTAGCAATGCGTTGCAAGACAAACCTTTGTTTGTTGCAGTGTCCTCCAAGCGTTGGCGTAGGATGGCGTTGGCCTCTTGCACTTGCTTGGCAAGTTCATTGTTAACGTTGAACGTAACAGATTTTCCTCCCGCGCCAATCTTTCGACCGTCAGCCAGAAGAAGCTGGAGTTTTTTCTGTTCTGCAAGGGCTTCCTCCAGTTCGGCGTCTATCTCTTCCTTCTTGCTTTTCTTTCCGTCGTGTTTCAACTTTCTTCGTTTGTTGGATGCTGCGCGATCAGATTCTCCTTCCTCCTCTTCTCTTTCGCTCTCTTCCAAGTCACTGTCGTCGTCGGGGATTAAGTCGGTTTCGTTTCGTACAACGTCTTTCCACTTAATGTCCCCGTCAACGATCTGCTGTGCCATGCCTTTCGCCAACAACTTCTTGTTGAGACCCTTCTTGACCTCGACCGTCTCACAGAAATGGACGTCCGTCAACTTACGGAGCGAGTTATAGGGGTACAAGTTGCTGAGGTGGGCAGCGATGGCAGTAGTTCTCCCCTTGTTCTTCCCGTCTTTGGCGATACTTTTGATGTCGTTGGCAGACTTGAGGAAGGATTCCTTAGTTACGTTCTTTGCCAGGGGAATCTTCGTAAACGCTTCAAGGTCACCATCCTCGGCAACTGGCCGTTCGTCGGTCACGGAGTCCCAAACGACTTTGCCAGTCGGGTCAATAAATTTGAATAACTTTTCCGGAATCTCCCAGCGTAAGAAACCTTTCGGGATCTTTACATCCCAACTTTCTTCCAGGTTTCTGATTGTTACGACGCCAACTTTTCCCTTGAGGTTCTTGAGCTTGCCAGTGACGCGAATCGTTTCGGCATTTTTCCCAAACCTCGTGAATAAAGATTCAGAATCAATCTCCATGGCCGCAATGAACGATACGCAGCATCCAGTCTTCAATTCCTTCTTTCAGTCGGAAGCCATGATCGAACGCTCTGCTCTTTCCCAACTTCGAAAAACTTAGAAGACAACAACAAACACAGCCGGAACAAACCAAACGCGCCGGCTTCGCCGGCGCGCCGGCCTTACTACTTACCAAAAGAGTAACGGTCAAACGAAAAAGTAACGGTCTCAAATAAATTTTAACGTCGGTTAACTCCGGCCTCCGGCCGGAGCAAACCGTAATTAAAGCAACAGTCGGAGGACTGTCGAGAGTGCTTGGAGCGGGCATCGGCGCAACGAGACGTTGTCATCAGTAAAAAACTTACTGAGGAAGAAAATAAAATCAATCGCGCCAAGAAAACAAACGCAATACACGCAATGCAAAGACATCTGCTGCATGGAGATGGAGTCTGCACGCGCAACTTAATCCTGGAAGAGGACACCACCGGTGAAGAGGCTTGGGTGTTTTACAAACAACTGCTTGGGGAAAACGACCATGAAGAAAAACAAGAGGTCCAGCCATGCTGTTCAGTTTGCTATGTTTTGTTCCGTGCTGTTTTTGTATACTAATTTTGCTGTGTAACTTGATATCGAAACAACAAAACAAAAAAAAGTCGGAGTAGGGTCTACTCCGACATTTCAAACTTGTGAAACAAACTTTGAATCTAAATCCTGTTCCTTATCTGCTTTTTAGCCCGAGCAGGAGGAATCTGCGCAAGACATGGACGTCGGATCTGGGGAAGATGTAGAGCAACAACCTCGCCCTGACAATGTACAGCAGCAAGTGCAGACAGAAAATTCTTTTTCTGGGGGATTCGGCTCCGGTACTGTGGTGGAAACCGAGCGGCAATAAACAGCTACAAATAATGCTCAGATTTGAAGATTGAGGCATCCGGTTGGCAATGATAATCATGGACGCGCAACGGATCTTTTCATCGATCATGATCGCCCTCAAAATTCTCGACCTTCACAGGCAGTCGACTCGAGGAATGTTCGCCCTGGCAGTGCTTTTCACTTGCTTAACGCGGAAAACGCACACGAAGGAAATATTGAGGATCTGGATCGTTTCGAGCTTCCCTTTCCAGACGCTGGTCGACCTACCCAAGGCAAGGAGAAAAAGAAGGACGATGGGAAAAACAGTCTGGTCAAGAAACGCAAGAGCTACTTGCAGCCCCAGGACATGGTGTTGGCGAGGGTGGAGTATGGCCAAGGAGGCAAAGCGGCACAGCAGCCATGTCTCAAGGTCGTTAAGATCTTCAAGGATCGAGACAAGCATGCTACCTGGATGAGGGTGCGATGGTATGGGCAGGAACAAGACGTGTTCTTGGGCAGGTACATTGAGAAAAAAGAAAAGCTCACCGCAAAAGATCAGGAGGCCATGCAGAAGTTGCGCAGACAAGGTAAGGATCCCAACCTGGACGTCCGATTCAAAGTCACGCCAGACGAAAACTTATTCCTTTGCGCCGCGGATGGGTGCAACTTGTTACAAGGTCGTAAATTTAACCCGCCACTGATCGTTCACTGGGGCAAAGAGGTAGACATACTGACAAAAGACACCAAAAGAATAAGGGACACCGTGGTGAGACTCATCACGACAGACGTTGGGCTCCTGAATCTTCCAGGTTTAAACATCGTTCAGGCTGTTGAGCACGCGCGCTCAACAAACAAGCGCAGGATCAATGCTGTCAAGAAAAACATTCGTCAGATCTCTCAAACTTCGAGCTCCGAATCGAGCTCTTCATCTGATTCGGAAGGCGAAAGCTCGTCGTCTGAAGAAGAACCGCCCCCAAAAAAAAGCAAGAAAAGGAAATTGTAATGTTGAATGCTTTACTTTTGAAATGGGATACTCAATCTTGGGTGGTGGCAATGAAATAGGTTTGATTTAGTTTCTAGCAAAATATGTTTTGTGTCCAATTTAAGTTAGATTGTTATCAGCTCATGACTTGTTAAAACAACATTACGACAGTAACAAATTTAGCAAGCCGCGCCAGAGCTGGGAATGTTTTTAGAGATTCTTTCATCAGTTAGACTGGGAGTCCATAAACTGGAAATTGTAAATTACAAGGCAGCTACAATGAGTGAGTGATCACCAAAAAAAAGTCGGAGTAGACCCTATTCCTGAAAATGTAACTTGAGGATATGGTTAACCTCCCGGAAATTACTGCCCACAAGTGTAATTTCTGTGATAGAAATCATTAAGCTTTGCAACGAAAAAATAAACTAGGAAACTTGATCCTCTGCGGATGGAGTGTTTCCTCAATTACTTGCGCCTTTAGTAATTATCTACCACATGCAGACAGCGGTAGACAATTACCAATGCACAACGACGATGATGTGGCGTGATTGGCTGCTTTTACGCGACTACGGAATAATTCCTTCTTTCTCTGTCTAAATTAAGTGAGGTAAGAATTCAAATACGTCGCACCCTGATTTTTTTCTTTGTTTCTTCGGACGGGATTTTCTCGTTCCTTCTTCCTTGGTTCGTTATTTTGGTTTTTTCATCGCTTCTGCTCCAGCACTGGAACAAGATCAGAAGCGCTGACAAAAGCACCGTCGACGTGGTAGCTCATGCCTCAAGGATTGGTGACCACGTTTACAGTTAGGACCAGACCACACTCCAGGCCCGCGTGGTAAAACCCCTACCTTGCTGTCAATATTTTCTCAACCATTCATCTCCCATTGATTTCCCCATTGTGCACCCACAAGTACAATTTTCTTGCTTTAAATATTTCAATCATCGTACTCAGGGAAAGAATGAAAGGCTACAGGAAGCTGGGTTCTCTGAGGATGAACTGTTGCTTGTTGGAGAATTTGAATTTCTAAGTTGCGCGATTGTTGGCGACTTGGAAATTCAAAGACTCTGCGCCTGATGACAACGTTACTGGGGAGAGGTATCATTGTTAGATAAATTGATTTTGTCTAACACTTCCACCTCGCCCGGACCTGATGAGACGACGTTACTAGCAAGGCACCCCTCTTGGCAACGATGCTAGGAGTCAAGTTTTCAGTTGGTGCGATTCTTTTGCACTGTCACTGAAATTTTGACCCCAGAAAGTTGATCACTTTGGCGCGTCTGCGTGTTTCTCGTGTCGATTTTGAGCCAAACTGACATTCACATTAGTTTGAATCAAGATCGATATGTCGAACCCAAATTTAATTATTTGTGCTTGCATACTGCGCATGATCTTTTTATCAAGGTTTCCCCCCTCTCATATGCTGTTAATTATATGCACACAAAAAAAAGGTCGGAGTAGGGTCTACTCCGACTTTTCAAAATTCTGTACTCTATAGTCAACCACCAAAAAACACAGCAGATCAGTCATCCACCAAAACAGACAGTTAGTAATACTCAAACACCCCATCCAGATTAACGAGAGTGACATATTAGTGAGGGGGAGGTTAACTAAGAGTATGATATATATATGGGATGACGAATATGATGAACGTTAACCATTGAAAGTCAACGAAAGGTAGGATCCTTTCGCGACAAGCGGGTAGAAGGGGAGGGAGGCTCCACAAATGACAACAACAAGGAGATAAGTAAGCATGAAGTAAATAAGAGAGAGAAAGAATTACACGTAGATAGGAAAGTCTAAACGTTTGCATGATAGGAAAGTCTAAAAGACTGCGAATCTTGCATGATAGGAAAGTCTAAACGTTTGCCACGTTTTGCAGTTAAAACGATAGAAAGAGCCCAAAAGCCAGGTATAATCCTACATCAGGACCTTGGGCAACAAAATCAATAGGTGGTAAACGGTTTAAATTTTCGTTCACCGACGACTACTCACTGTTCATTCTTGACTTTTATTTAGCCCATAAGAATGAGTTTGTAGATTACTTAAAACAAGCTGTAGCCCTTTATGAGAGACAGACAGGAAACAAAGTAACTGTAAAGGAAATTCGCGCAGATCAAGAATTTGATATTCCGGAGGAAATCATAAAGTGGTGGAAAAATATTCGCTTTATTTGGAAAACTTCCGTGACAAATGGTAAAGACGGGAATCCTATCGCGGAAAAAGTGAATGATATTACGGCGGGGCCTGCACGAGCAATGAGATATCACGCTAAATTACCGCCGCAATTCTGGGCAGAATTAGAACACGCAGCCACAACCATTCACAACATACTACCGGCAATTCACGGGGAACGCAAAGGAATCTCGCCTTATGAACAGCTATTAGGTAGAAAACCAGCACTCTTTCACTTAAAACCAATAGGATGCATGGGTGTGCTACATGTACCTAAGACTAAGGTGCGGAAGGGAGAGTACAGAGGGAAAAAGGTGATGCTAGTAGGATATGATCTATTTCGGGAACTATATATACCGCGTATGGGATGGTAAGAAGATAATTTCCGGAGTGAGAGATGTGAGATTTAATATTCACAAAATCGGTAAACAAGCTCATCCTCCTAAACTAGTGTCGTGGGATAATGATGACTCTGAGGGGGAGAATGAGAATGAGAGCGAGCAACCACCCACATCTCCACAAGCGTCACCACCCCAGTCACCACTTCAATCACCTAAGTCACCGCACAACGTCAACAACGACCACCCAACAACACAGTTTGATGAAGCTGAGGGGGAGATAGAGAATGTGTTGATGTCGATGCGAATGAAAATGAGCATGTGGAGCAAACATACACACCTACACACTAGTCCAGAGCCACATTATCCACATCAATTACCCTCAGAGCACCAGATCAAACCGCAAGAGCATAAAAATGAACAAGATCCAACAGATCCACTAAAAATACGTGAAAGAAGAGCATACAAACAGAAATCACCAGCACCACCATCTAAGGGATTAACGTGGGAGCAGAGTCAGAGAGTAACGGAGAGTAACATAATCCCCGGTAAAAGGCAGCGCAAGGCAGTAGAGAGATGTACCCCTAGCAATGAGCCCAAGAGAGAAAAGAGAGAGGCTCAAGAGCTGATAGGTAAGGGAGTAAGAGTGCCAGCGTGTGCATGGGGAGTTGGATGGGCGAAGAAAAAGTACGGTGTGGGATCGGAGAGCATAGTACGGGTAGGGGTAATCAGCAGAGTGTGTGACCCCAGAGATAGACTCGTAGTAAGAGACAGACCTCAGGCCACCCACATAGTTAAGTTTGAAGACGAAGAAGAACGAATGTTGAATTCGGAAATCCACAAATACTCCGTGAAAGATCCCGAATACCCGTTGCAAAGTCCCGCTAATATGCTTTTATGCGATGACCGTATGGTGGCAGATGAGATTCGTGATTTTTATTTGCATGTAGACGTCAGAGTACCCAAAGATTTCATAGAGGCAGGTTTGATAGCTAAATATGTTTTAGAGGGTATGAAAACAGAGCTAAAAGCTCTTCAATCCTTTAACACATACACATGGGTACCCCATAAGGAGGCAAGCAAGGCAGGAGTAAGTAAGATAGTTAGATTGACATGGGTTCACAAAGTAAAGTTAGATGAGAACGGGAAAAGGTTCATAAATTCTCGTTTAGCTTTACGGGGAGATATGTTAGAACCCGGCGTTAGCTATAACCCAGATCAGCTTTGTTCCTTGCGCCGCGCACGATTCACTTTATTTCTCGCCAAACTATCTGCCGCACAAACACAAACTATACGGCATAGATTTTAAAAATGCATACCTGAATGCTCGCATGAATGACCCTGTTTATGCATATGCGCCAGAGAGTGTAGACAGAGAAGGGCATGAGGGGATGATATGGCGTATAGATGGTGCCTTATATGGCGCACCTCAGCCAGGAAGAAGATGGTATGAGATTATATTAGCACCCAAGTTAGAGAGTTAGGTTTTAGGCTGCTAGATTCCGATTTATGTATGTTTATAGAAAATGATAAATCTTTGAAAGAGGCGATAGTAGGGATATTTCATGTAGATGACTTGTTGTTCACCGCACCAAACAAATAAGTATATGAGCGTTTTGCGTCCGCATTAGAAAAACATTGCCCGCTCAAAAGACTCGGTATAGCCCGTGAATTCAAAGGAATAGAGATAGAGCAATCGAACAGGAAAATAATTTTGCATAAGCAAAAATATCAACAGCAGATACTAAAAGAGGTAGGTTACGATTCTGCTAAACCCGTCAGTACTCCAGCGCAAAAACATATCACGGAACCGATGTCGAAATCAGCCAGCTTGCAAAAATTTTCAATTCCTAGTTTAGTTGGTCGTCTGCTATTTCTCGCGAAGATGACAAGACCCGATATAGAACAATCACTAAATTTGGCAAGTGTCATGCAAACTATCGATAAGGGAATAACTTATGCGATGTTAGGCAGAATCTTTCGTTATTTAGTTAACTCTTATCGAGGTTTAGCTTACCATGAGCCTAAGTCAGAGCAGGAAGGGCAAACCTATCGAAAACTTTCCATGTGGCCCGACGCGTCACAAAGTTTGTAAGAAAACAGGGAAGTCCCGCACTGGATTCGTGATCCTATGGGGCAGCGATCCAGTTGCATGGTTATCAAAGCGACAGAGTCGCATCGCCCTGAGTTCCAATGATGCTGAAATATTTGCAGCGACTGAGTGCATTAGAGAGGGACTTGCACATCACACAAGAACTAAACATAGCCCAAAAGAGCCCGATAGAATTATTTGAGGATAATTCTCAAACCATTTTAGCGGCAGAGAGGGGTATGTCAGGTAATAGAACTAAACACTTACCTTTAGAATTACACTTTATGCACCACCTACAGAGAGACGGTGAGATTAAGTTTGTAAAAGTAGGTACGAAGAAGCAGATAGGTGATGTAATGACAAAATATTTACCGAAAGACAATTCGAGTATTTACTTAACAAGTTTACGGTAAAGATAGAGTAATTTCGGGATTTGCATGTCCACTCACTTATATTTGCTTTGAGTGTTTTGTGCCGTTTGTTGCTTGTTGCAGCAGCTTTGTTTTGCGCAGGGGTCGGTGTGACTGAGAGCAGTCGAGCCGGGGTTGAATTGCTGACTGCCACACGAGGCCGGCGGCGAGGCTATCATGCCTCCAACTTAGTGACTTAAATTCTTTCTATCCTTCTTTCTGTCCTAGAATAGGAAATCTAAAATTTTCCGATTTTGCTACCCTCTACGGGAAGCGCTTGCAAATTTCTGAACACATACATACTTCATACATGTTACTGCATGACTACATATATATTAATACATACATAGAGGATGTGATGTAATTGGGAGTTGATAACCTTCGGGTTACCCATAACTGATCCTCACCACTATTTTTCCATATTTACGCACTAGTATAGCCTATGACTTGTGACTAAGGGGGAGCGTTGTAATTACTATCAATACGTGACCAGTTACTCCACCTAGTCAATTTACCTGTAATTTGGATATCTTAGTCATAGGCAGGTTCATAGGCTGGACAGTCATATGTAAGTTCTCCTGGTCGTTAGAGCGCCCATCAACTTCAAAGCAGGTAAACTTATTCAATATTCAAGATTTTGAAGTGCTGTTTGCACAAAATTCAATGATTTTATTGGAAATAGGTAGCTGGAGGTTTAGCTTTTCAGTGTATTAAAGGTATTGCTGTGTTCCAGAGTATGTTCTGATTTTCGACAAACTACTTTTCGACCTATGTTTTCCTAGTTTTTGTTTTTTACCGTACTTCCCTGCAAAAACCCTCTGGCAGGATTGCTCAACATAGTATGTGAATTTACTTGTGCACTTGTGCATAAAAATGAGTGCAGAGTGGGTCTTGCAAACAGCATTTTTCAGTTTAAAACGCCATACATTCTACTTCCTGAGATCGGAACTTTGGAGTCGACAATAAGGATTTCAAAAAGTACACTACACTTTTTTCTAAAAAAAGCACTTGTGTCATGCTTGCTTTTGCTTGAAACGATGTGGTTTGAACACATACCTGCTTTGGTGCACTTGACCTTCGACATGATTTTGGTGGCAGCGGCCCAGTTTTTTTCTTGGTATTTCTCAGCATGAAACTGACATCCGTACCTGAAAAACCGGCAATACATTACCGACTCTGAAAAACACATGCCCAAAGGAAAAGTAAGGTTGAACCAAAGGGCGCCAATCAGGCGTTCCTACTTGGGAAACGCCGAAAAAAAGACAGCAGCTGGTAGAGCAAAGCTTGAAAAAGCAAACGCTCTATCAGCTTCAAAAAAAGCATACTTCAAACAGAAGTAAGTCCATTTTTCTTTGCCCTAAATTGCTTGCAGCTTTAGTGCTTGTTTTTGTTTGTTTTCTATACATACATCATATCTTCTGTGCCTGTTATGTAGGTCATTGGTAGAGAAGGCTAGTAGAAATGCTAAGAAAGATTTAGGTAATTGCCTGCATGATATTTCCCTCTGTTTTGTGTGTGTTTCTGTTTCTGTTTTTATGTTGAGACTGTGTGTAAGTAGAGTGTGTGTGTGTGTGTGTGTGTTGCATGACCTATTTTTCTTGCATGTAAGAGCTGCACTGTGTTGCCTATGTGTTTTTGTTTGCTTGTCACTTGTAGTGCGAGATCTGGAGAGCAAGAGAGTGGAGGTAGTGACTATACAAAGCGGCCGACATATTTCCGTCTTGGCGGCGGAGAGTGACGTCGCAGTGGGCAGTCCCCTCCAAGGTCAGACATCATTGCATTTCATAGGGACTGTGTTGTGTATGCTTGTTGTGTGTTTCGTTTGCGTTTATTTCATACAACACTCATAAACAAACACAATCGGTACCAAAAACAATGACACACCATAATGCCATCATGCCTACTTATGAACCACAGTACACACAAATGCAAAAAATTATCATAGAAGACACATACCATGCATGACCACACTCACTACATCATTTGCTGCTTACTTATGTACATATTCTGTGTGCATGTATGATGTATGTGTTTGTGTATGTGTGTGTATGTGTGTGTATGTCTCTCTCTCTCTCTCTCTCTCTCTCTCTCTCTCTCTCTCTCTCTCTCTCTCTCTCTCTCTCTCTCTCTTCTCTTTCTCTCTCTCTCTCTTTCTCTCTCTCTCTCTCTCTCGCTCTCTTCGTTCTAAGCCCCCCCCCCCCCCCCTCCCCTTGTCTCTCTCTCTCTCTCTCTCTCTCTCTCTCTCTCTCTCTCTCTCTCTCTCTCTCTCTCTTAGTTGCAACCATACTCAAAATAATTTTTAGGATTATAAAATATTAAACCCCCCCCCCCCCCCCCCTCTTCTCTCTCTCTCTCTCTCTCTCTCTTAGTTCTAAGCCTTCCTTTCTTGCTTCCTTTCAAACTTAGGTTCCCTTTACACCAACGAGACAGTCTTCGTCTTTTCTGTCTTCTTTTTCAACACCTAGCCCCCGTTCCGGCGATGCCTTGCAACCTCACTTAGCATGCATTTCGCCTAAACCTTTTGACATTAGTACTCACCCTGCATTAAAGGTTGTAGATGATGTCACGTCTTTTACAAGGTAGTAATTTTGTTTCATTTCAAACTAATAAACAGGTAGGGCATATATACTACGCAACCAAACAACGCAAACCTTATAATAGACTCAACGAGAGAGGGAAGAGAAATATAAGAGCTGACATAAGAGCCATGCAAGACGCATTCGCACGCCAGCTAGCAGAGAAGAGTCAAGTAGAAGTAGACTTTGTTTGCACAGATTGGTGGAGGTGGGCACAAAAACATTATGACCTCAACACTAAACCACACACCATAGGAGGCAAGAACGCAGACCCATACAAACAACTCCTCTCTCTCGTCTTCTTTGCGGACGAGGAGAACATATCACAAACCATTCTCAATAAACTACGCTCTCACAACTTTCTCAACAAGGACATTCCTTTCTCGAAGTTCAGAGAGGCAAGGAAAAAACTTGGACAGAAAACTGAGCGCGAGTTAGACATGAAGCCGACATTTGCGGAATGTCAGGCTTCCGAGACAGTACCAAAGGAAGTTAAACTATGTGCCAGAAAAATTTTACGCTGGGTGTGTTCTACGTTCGGCATCACTGATTCATGCACAACAACAACAACAACAATTTTGGAAAACAAGCGCTCAAGCACATGCATCATGAGTAAGTTCTTGAATGGCAATCACTGAACAGCTCCCGATAAAACTGCCCCCCGAACCTAAAAAGCCGACAAGATGCATCACAGCTCTTCAAAGAAGAAAGAAGGACAGACCCACACACGCTGGGCTGTGATGCATCTTGTCGGCCCCGGGAGGGCACGAGGCGATGCAACAGCGTGTGTTGGAGAACGGCTGTGAAGCCGTTGTCCATGGGTAATATGACAAAAACAGGAAGCAAAAAGACACAAAATGCCATGTGTATAGACACAAGGGGGGGGATGTGTGTGTGTGTGCTTGTGTGTGTGTGTGTCTGTGTCTGTGTCTGTGTGTGTGTGTGTGTGTGTGTGTGTGTACCTCTAGTGGGTCAAAACTTGGCTTTTTCCGACCCAACGCCTTCTGCTCCTTCTTCTTCTGAATCATCTCTTCCCTCTCTTCCTCATCTTTCTCATATCTTCTTATGTTTGCTCTCTCTCTTACCACTCTCTCTTCTGTTAGCCCCTCATCCTCTCTTCTCTTCCTCTCCTTCTGCTCCTTCTCTCTGTTCTCTCTTATCTTCTTTCTCAACAACTCAAGGTAGGTCTGTGCGTCTGCCAGAAGCTTGCCCTGCAAACAGACATAAAACAGTGAAGGGCACAGACAGGCAGACCGAAAGCAATGAGGTTCTGACCTCCCCATCATACTGAAGGGAAGCAGGGGGCAAGACCCCATACATTCCAATCCAGTGTTCGTAGAGCTCTGGCTCTGTCCAACCCTCCAACCCCTCCGTTTTTTTCTTTTTTCCTCCCCTTTTTTTTGCGGGGGGGGTTGGAATGGGTTTTTGCTTCCTCCCCCTCATTTTCTGTGGAGGGGGGAGTGTTTCCTGCTCACTTGGGGGCGAATCCCCTTCGTTGAGCTCCCATTTACTCGACATTTTTTGGAAAAAAAACCGGCAGCTGGCTGACTTTTTCCCGAAAAAGCTGGTGGCCCGACCAACTGAGTACCAGAAATTTCTGGCGCACCGCACCGCTTTTTCCACAAGAAGTTGTTCCCACGATAAAAGCTGTGTGTGCAATCAATTCTTCATCTTTCTTGTTACTTGTTTCATAGAAGATAATCATTTCGTTTTTATTTAATTTCTACATAGTTT
This sequence comes from Paulinella micropora, assembly GCA_019918135.1. NCBI lineage: Eukaryota > Cercozoa > Imbricatea > Euglyphida > Paulinellidae > Paulinella > Paulinella micropora. Next base: position 212,965 of record WBZZ01004097.1, on the reverse strand, counting down.
TGATGTGATAAATGTTGATAAATCATTCAATAATTCCTGACGACCACTCGCCCTCAGGAGAACCTACATATGTATTAATACCTTTATTACTGACAAGGACATTTTCTAGAGTATTCGCGAATCATAGTCTGGAATGCCTAGAATCAAATGAGTATCACCATTCTGTTATGGTCATCACATTTTGTGTGACCCAAAGTTATTGAAAGTCTTTTCTTCTGTTATTCTTTACCCTTAGCGGGGTAGCTTCCCTAAATTCTGCGTTTGAGAGATAGATTCAGTTGGAATATTGCCTCGCGGATGAGACAAAAAACTAAGTTGTGCAAAGTGATTCAAGTTCTAGGAAACAATAATTCGTTATGTCAGGATGACACGAAAACAAAGCAGTAAGCATCTAAATAAAAAAGGCCGGAAGGAGAGGAGGAGTCACAGAAAAGAAAAATATACTTTAGAACGCTGCACTGATGATAGCAAAGAGGATGAAGAGATTACACAAGACACCAAAATATCAAATGTGAAATACTGCAGTGGAAGTTTGGATAGTAATAATCACTACAATAGATATGCAGAAGCGCTGAAGTAAATGAAAATCAAAATAATGTTAGTATAGAATAATTTTACCGTGAACGATAAGCAGTTAATAGTCTGATACTTACTCCACTGAATAAGGGAAGCTAAAACTAAAATTTTTGAAAATGAAATAGGAACTGAAAGAGTGAGTGAATACGGATTCACGAACAGTAAATATAACACAAAAATGTATACAAAATAATTCGTAATGATGCAGACTCCGCCGGGACAGATTCCTATGCTATACAATGTCAAGACAGTCTCTGTGCGTTGGAAACAAACACATTTCCAACACTGTGAGATACAAAACAACACTTGTGAGAGAAGTCAACACGAACAAACAAAAATACGGTTGTGTCCACAGGAAGTAAAACATTATCATGAGCAAACATTATCTATATACTATTAATAACAATATAACACAGCTCAATGTTCACATACACTGCTGTCTGTGCAAGGCTGTACTCGCAAACACCATTAGTTCGCATTTCATAACCATGAGAAAAAATACTTTGGGGAAGAGAAAAAATTCAGTATACCACTTGAAACAGAAAAAGTGTTGAGCAGCACTGCTATTAATACAAATTTGCATGATAGAATGTTGCGTGGTTGCAGAGAAGGGGCTATTAGAATTGCTGCCATGCTAGATAAAAAAATATACTTTTTACCATAAAAATGTTATATTAATACTTCAAAACTGAGACGAACGAGTGGCACCTCAAATCGTTCTACAATTCAGTTTTGCCACTTTTCACACCGGAAGAAATTGGAAAATTATAAACTAGAAGTGTTTTTTAATTATAGTAATATTAATAATACATGCTTTACGTATTGATATCTCATTCCAGAACGATGTTACATGCTTGACGGTAAACCTAATTACGTTCCCATCCACTCTTTGATGAAATTCTGCACTCTTTGAAGTAATTTGTTGGCGTGGCCGGGCTTCAATTCCGGTACATCCTTGACCAAGTCATCTTTGGTAAGACCTCTCAAGCTCTCAAGGTCATCGTAGCCGGCGTCTTCGAGCGCTGACTTATACTGAGTTAATTTGAGCTCTTCCAATAGATCTGGCAAGCTGGCGGCCTCCGTGGAACTGCCGGCGGCCTACGTCCATGCGTACACAAAACATAGACCATATTATGACACAACTAGTTTGTTGAAATCGATATATAACCCTATGATGAGTCGACGCAGGATGGGTAGATTTTAAACGACTATTTTTATACATCAAAAAGGGCAACAGCAAGTGCAGAGCATGAGCATATAGGCAGAGTTGAAAGAAAAGATAAATAAATAAATACACATTTACATGTATTACATATATGTCCCATGGATTAAGTGGAACCTTAGCTTGAAGGATTTTAGCTTCTGAAGTGCCGCTCACGGGTCCTAGCTCGTGTGCTGCCTGCTGGCAGCGGTCCCAGCTCACTTGCAGCCGGTAAGCGATTTTGTCGGCGAAAGCGTCGTAGTACTCGCGGTTGACCGCGACCACATCATGTAGGACGAGATGGGAATCGGCTCTGCACAGGTCCTGAAACGATAAAGGATACATTCGTTCGTCGCTCTCACGGATGCACACGATCGTCTTCTTGAGCCGTCGCGCCATCTCCAGCTCCCACAAGCAAAACTTGCGGTCGAAGTAGCCACCAGTGCCCCAAAGCACGAAGCACGCCGATTCCGCGATGCCCTGCAGCATGCCGGGCAGGTCGAGCCGGTCTGCCTTTTTGTCCAGCCACAGATCCAAATTCTTTTCCCGCATCCATAAGAAAATAGCGCGACAAGCGTCAGCCCCTTCTTTCTGGTAGTGGGAGAGAAACCCAAAGTACTTGATTCTCGGGGGTCTGTCCTGATATTCCTGCAGTCTTTGCAAGATGCCGTCTTGCTTGTTCAGCTCGTCCACCTCTTTCAACAGCTGTTGCTTGTGCTCTTTCCGCTTTCGCTCCATCTCCTGCGCATGCACGGAACAACATTAGAAACATCCATATGCATGTTATTCCCATCAAGACAGGACACAACCCGTCGTGACTCGACTCGCAACCTCTTACAAAACACATCAACTTTCTTTTGCCACAAAGAAGACACACAGGATCACACACATAACTATCAGGCCCGGCGGACCTCTGGGGAGCCCGTGTCGGGGTTAAGTGACACAAATATCTTGTCCGGCTTCTGCTTGAAGATGGCAGGGCTCGCCAGCAGGGCCTTGTGTTCCCCACACAGCCACCTTTCATCGCCCTTTGAGTCTCGACACAAAGACAACCCATGAAGCTCCTTGTTCCGGGCCAGATAGTCTCCCAACGCAGTAAAGGACGCAAGCTTGGCACCCTGCGCTTTGTCCGCCGCGCTTGATGGTGTCAGCGCTTTCAGCACAGCTTCAAATGTGTCCTTGACGCCGCAGCCTGTGCTCTTGATGAGCTCAAGACAGAGCTCGAGATGTGGCGCCAGCTTCTGCAACAGCTCCGGCCCCAGCTGACGGCCAACAGTCTTGGTTTCGGTCTCTTTGGGAATATGCCAGCCCTTCGAGTGCTCACAGAGCAGGTGCAGCGAGAAAGCATCTCCTTTCTTGAAATCAAGCTCTTTCCCACGCGCCACCGGAACAAGGACCGCCTTGCTTGGAAACAGTTTGGAGCGGTCGTTTTGGCTGGCGTTCAATTGAACAAGGTTCATCAGGCGGCAAGCTTTAGCTGCCAACTCCAGCTCGCGGTCAACTGCGCCTTCGGTGGAGCCCTTCGCTTGCTGCTGACGCCTCAGCTCCACTTCGGACACCAATTGCTCCAAGGGCCAACCTAGGTCTCGAGAAGAAGTCTCCTTGGACGTCGACATGACAAGACCCTCCACACCGTATTTCTCCGCCAAGAAATCTCCAAGCCAATCCCGCACCTGGGATGAGCGAAGGCAGCGGTGACACTGGAATTCAGCCCCAGCGGGTGCCCGAACGAGATTTTCTCTCGACACGTAGCTGTCAGGGGAGTGGCACTTGGGGCAGGTCACTTCTTCCTTCTGGATCTCGATGGAGGGGAACTTGTCTTCCAATAAGCAGTAGAGCGTCCGCAGTGCCTCTTCTAAGAAGTAACGAGGGTACAGCCCTGGACTTGCAACTCCACGCTGCAGTTGTTCCGCCTCCCCACCTCAACCAATCCGCGCTGCTGATCGTTGAACATTAGGAAGCCCTTGGCCCAGCAGGATATCTTTAATGCCAGACCGCTTGCAAGCGAACCCGAGGGCTCAGGCAGGTATTTGTGCATCCGGCACAAGAAACGCGGTAGTAGAGGCGGGGGCAACACGCCCAAGACCACCGTCACACTCAACTGGTGCTCGCTCGGCAACGGGGCCAACAGGTTCGCACTCGTGGGCCGCGCTAGCAAGCACACCATCCACGAGTGCATGACACAGCCCACACATGATTATGAGTTGTGTCTCCTGTACATGTCGAGGGCAAGGAGCAGACCGAGGGGGAGCATGGACGGAAGGAGATGTGGGCCCTGCTCGTATATGCGGAATGCCAGCTCGAAACGCTCCATCAGAGCTCCCAACTTCCTGCGAAGGGTCTCCGGGTACCTGGACAATCAATGTACAGTGAACTGAGATTTGGTGATAGGTTGATAGTGCCCAAAGCAAACTGCAAACTGGACGGGCCCAAGTACGACGATAAAGAAAGCTGCTGAAAAAAACGCCTCGAATACTTGTTTTGCAATCAGCACGGAGGATTTTGCGACCCAGAAAAACTGGTGCTTCAGGAAGAAGAAAAACTCAAGAGAGAGAAATGTATGATGTGTTGTGTGTGTGTGTGTGTGTGTGGGGGGGGGGGGGGGGGGGGGGGGGGGTAGAGATCAAGCAAAAAGCAAAACGCACCTACAAATGACCACCTTTAGCTGTAGCAGTGATAAAACGCATGTAAGCGAATTCAAGCATGCCAAGGAAGGCATGAAAGCAAGTGTTCTTGTTCCTGAACTGGCCGTGGTTTGGCAGTGCGCGTGGGTAGATGAAGGAGGTCGCAGAAGCACAAAAGAAAAGGTCCTACGTACTCTTTCCACGCCTCGTCCCTCTGCACACCAAGCAAACATCATTTACAGTTAGTGATCACAAAGCGAGCGCGCTACAGAACGAAGCTCTCAAATTCACTCACAGGTCAGAGTCAGACTAAAAAAAGAGAAACGGTCTGGTCAGCAGATATCTTCCAACAGGTCCATGCTTGAGTAAAAATATCAGACATGTCCTTTAAAAGAAAAGAAAGAAAACAACAGCCTTTCAGCGATTCCTCGGAAACATACATTCTGCATATTCAGGTACGCGTAGAAACGACAAATCTTAGGCAATTTTGCTTGGAGCTGGCTTGGCATATGCGAGCTCGGTGTTAGACAAGGATCCATTAATGTTGCACGGTAAGAACAAAACAAAAAATTGGTGCTGACTAGATGCATGGCGGGGCTTTGCTCGCGGTTGAGTTGAGAGCCACACCTTTTGTTCCGTCAGCAGCCCACTTGCAGCCGTGCGCTGTTCATGTGTGATGACTTTGCGCAGAGCATCGGATAGCCACTGAGGGCTCGTGATCAACAGCTGCTCGATTTCGGGGAAGTAAAGGACCGATCCACACATGTTCAAGTACCTGCGCAGCAAGCAACACATACACGCATACATACATGCTTTGACAACACAGTCCTTTCAGCTTCGAGGGTGTACAGTATACAAATCTCCCTGCTTTCTCTGATTCATAGTGATGAATGTTGACTGAGCATGTATATTGCCAAGTTTGAATCTCTTCTCCCCCCAATCTCTTTAACGGCCACAAGGTTGCTGCATGATGGATTACTGGAGCACGGCGTCGATTGCTTCAGCCTCCAGCTTGCAATCCTTGGCCCACTGCTCCAGTAGCGTCCAGCTGTCGACGTATCTGATCAAACCGTGTAATGAATATTTATTTCTGTTTGATCGAATCATGTTCACAGATGGCATATGTTTGTGCATGCAAGTATCAACGGGCATGTATGTACATATGTACGTTGATATATGTACTTGTATGCAATACTATGAGACGAACCAAGCATGGCGTTAAACGTTATATTATTTCACGGAGGACCAAAAGACATAAAACACACTGGGGGGGTGAAGCTGGCGCCTTACGGATTGGACCCGCGCTTCGCGAGCACGGCTTGTCTGAAATCCAACCAGCTATCACATGACAACACACATCAGGCGACAAGTAAGGAAGCATGTTCTTTTTCAAATGCCTGAAGTCATATTTGAAAGCCATGAAAACATCCGGACCTGCGAGCCAGCTCCTGCCCCATGCCCTTTTGTGAGGCTGCAGCTTTCGTCTGCCACGTGCGGACCCAATAGCATGACATCAATTGCACAAGATAAAAATGAATTATGCATGTACACAATACCTGTATCTACATACACATGATACACACATACATTCATACAAGCATGCATGACTGTGAGTGACCAGGTCACGACGCAGCTCCTCGATCCCCTCCTTGTTACCTGCGCGCACACATTTGCCATGCTCGAATATCAGCGTCGATATCGAAGATCCCGGTCAAGGTGAAGATATGTGCTACTTGTGACGAATTGATTTCCCCTCCCTTACACACACACATTCTCTCTCTCCAGTGTATAATCCCGCTTTACGATGAAAATCAACACAGGTTTAGGCAATCTTGCATTTAATATTTAGTCAGCAGGGTGAACTTTGGGAAGGAAGCTTCAGAGAGAACAGTACTAGTACCCACGTTGCTGACGTGGTAGAACACGAGGTCCAGGGTTGAATATAGTTTACGTACTTCGTCCTCGTATCCCTATTACAACAAGGCCTCCGTGTTGCAGGCAAGACTGCACCACCGGCAAGCAAAGAAAAGCTACCTTTGGCGTGGGGCGCATATTATCTCTTCTAGTAGCCACCACAAACACTTTTGGTTTGGAAGCCTAAGGAGAAAAGGACGCAAGGAAGTCTGCAAACCACATGTTGCACAACTCCAACAGACTTGACATCACCCAGTTGCCATAAATATAGCAATAATGGCACCCCCTCACAATCACCTCTTGATGTCTTTGTGAATGTTGTTGCTGTTCCTGTTTTTAATTGCTTGTTTATTATCTGTCGCCATGATTTTATGTATTTGATCGTGGCTGACGACACGGTGGCTGTTGTTATTAATGCGCTTTGGTTGGTCTGGTTGCTGCTCTTTGGATCAGTGACACACCTCGGGAGCGCCCTGGCCATAAGACTTGGATTCTCCAGCAGCCTGCATGCATCACAGTGTATGTATGCCAGCAAACATACACGTAAATACAGACATACATAACAAATTCTAAAGTAAAGCAAACTTGTAATTAATAATAATAATAATAATTCTAACAGTGCTTCTCTGTCAATGGCTGATGCATTTCTGCACATGCGCCTCCATCGTCTCACCCGTGAGGGGAGTACGAAGAATTGACGATAAGCTCTAATGACACCCCCGCAAAGGCAGTTCCAACACTTTCCAGACGGACCGGTATGTTCAATGAAAATACTGGTCCAGACGGACCGGTATGTTCAATGAAAATGTGTCCACAATAATTCTAATAATAGTAATAATATTAATAATAAAAATCATCATAATCATCATCATAATCATAAAAGGCAGTCAACAGCACGAAACAGAAGGGACGGGACAATATATGTGAATGTTGGATTGTAGGTGAGGATACAAGCTTTGAATCGAACTGCTTCTGTTACATGCATCATATTCATAATCATAATCATAAAAGGCAGTCAACAGCACGAAACAGAAGGGACGGGACAATATATGACAATGTTTGGATTGTAGGCGAGGATACAAGCTTTGAATCGAACTGCTTCTGTTACATGCATGTAACCGTGACTAAGAAACTAAAGCTAAGTAACTTTCAGCGCATATATATTATCACCCTTGCGAGCCCTTGCTTTAACACTTGGTGATGATCATAAGCTTGACGGTATGTATTTCTACGTATGCGATAATAAGCTCGACCTGCGGAGCGTCCACGCGAGCTTGGATCGACTTCAACCAGAAATTGAGCTTGGCCACAGCGCCTTGCACTTCCCTGCATCATCACAACACATCTTTCAAGCTCACTCAGCCTCGAGGTACTTTGCTTGTGATTGTGCGATGTCTACGGCCACATGTACAGCGGTATTAGTTTGAGCGTGTGCTGTCAAGGTGAAGATAGAAGAAAAACACTGTCCATGCATGCCAAGTCACGCCATAAAACTTGAAAGGCTTACTCGATCGTGCTGGGGTCCCACGCTAGCATGAAGAGGCTGTGCCTTGACAGGAATAGCTGATGAGCACTGTAATACCTGTTAAACACAAGACATACAACGTGTGATACATGCATCTAACATGCATGTTCCTCGAACACGAGATATCGATGCAAAATGGGAAACATAGCAGCTCATAAGCATGTGAACGAACATGCATACACAATCCATGAACATACTGAACTATCACATGCGTATGTTAAACACCACAAAATTCAGACAATATTCCAGACAAGCGTAATACTATGCACACGCACGTATGTGCACATGAGAGTATACGTACAATTTCCACATGCAAATGCGCAAATAAATACACACGTGCGCATGCCATTTTGTATGTACTGGCGGTGCCTTTCAGCATAAATTTTACTTGTGCGTGTACATGTCGTTGCAAACGATTAGAAAATTAGGCAACAACCAAATAAAACCAAAAGGGGGTGTACATTTCTTGGCCGGCAAAGTCCCAAGTCGACAGGGTCAAAGGCTCTTTCACGGCTGGATCCGGGTGAGTAACTGTCCATTCTTGTATGTCCACACCCACGGTCGAGGTGCCTTGGTGCGGCTTACCTTGCAGCGTGTGAATCAGACTATCCACACAGGCACAGCAGCAGTCGGTCAGAACATCGTGGAGTTTTACTCCCTTGAATGTATTATCCAGCAAATAAATAAATGAAACAAATAAATAAATAAGTAAACATAAAGAAATAAAAAAAGAAAAGAAAAGGAGAGAGAGAGGAAGAAAATTTTGAGCTGGCCTGAACAAAGAAGCAAAAGAAGAAATTCCTTCTTTCTTTCCTTCCTTCTTCCTTTCCTTGCTTCTTTCTTTTTTTCTTTCTTGCCTCTTCTTTCCTCTCTTCCTTCCTTCTCAAGAAAAGAAAGAAAAGAAAAGGAGAGAGAGAGAGAGAAAGAAGAAAATTTTCAGCTGGCCTGAACAAAGAAGCAAAAGAAGAAGAAAGAAGACTAAGGAAGAAGAAAGAAAGAAAGAAAGAAAAAAGGAAAGAAAGAAGGAAAGAAAGAAGGAAGGAAAGAAAGGAAGGAAAGAAGGAAAGAAAGAAGGAAAGAAAGGAAAGAAAGAGAAGGAAGAAAGAAAGAGGGAAAGAAAGATGGAAAGAAAGAAAGATGGAAAGAAAGAAAGATGGAAGGAAAGAAAGATGGAAGGAAAGAAAGATGGAAGGAAAGAAACAGGGAAGGAAAGATGGAAAGAAGGAAAGAAGATGGAAATAAGGAAAGAAAGAAAGAAGGAAGGAAAGGAAGAAAGAAAGCAAGAAAGCAAGAAGGAAAGAAGGCAAGAAGGAAAGAGAGCAAGAAGGAAAGAAAGCAAGGAGGGAGGAAAGAATGGGACAGAAAAGAAGGAAAGAAGAAAAGGAAAGAAGGAAGGACGGAAAGAAGGAAAGAAAGAAAGAACGAAAGAAAGAAGAAAAGAAAGAAAGAAAGAAAGGCAGAAGGAAAGAAAGAAGGAAAGAAAGAAAGAAGAAAAGAAAGAAAGAAAGAAGGAAGGAAATAAAGAAGGAACTTGAAGGAAAGAAAGGCAGAAGGAAGGAAAGAAGGGAGGAAAGAAGGAAAGAAGGAAGGAAAGAAGGGAGGAAAGAAGGAAGGAATGAAAGAAGAAAGGAATGAAAGAAGGAAAGAAAGAAGGAAGGAGGGAAAGAAAGAAGAAAGAAGGAAAGAAGGAAGAAAAGAAGGAAGGAAGGAAAGAAGGAAAGAAGGAAGGAAAGATGGGGGAAGAAAGAAGCAAAGATTGAAGGAAAGGAAGGAAAGAAGGAAGGAGAGAAAGAAGGAAGAAAGGAAAGAAAGAAGGAAGGAAAGAAAGAAAGCAAAGGAAAAAAGAAGGAAAGACAGGAAGAAGCAAGGAAGAAGGAAGGAAAGGAAGAAGGAAGGAAAGGAAGGAAAGCAAGGTGGGAGGAAAGGAAGAAGGAAGGAAAGGAAAGGAAGAAGGAAGGAAAGGAAGAAGGCAAGGAATAAGGAAACGAAGAAGGAAGAAAGAAGGAAGGAAAGAAAGAAGGAAAGAAAGAAAAAAGGAAGAAGGAAGAAGAAAGAAGGAAGGAGGAAAGGAGGAGGAATGAAGGAGGGAGGAAGGAGGGAGGAAGAAGAAAAAAGAAGAGAAAGAGGAAGAAAGAATAAGAAAGAAAAAGGAGGAAGAAAGAAGGAGGAAGAAAGAAGAAAGGAGGAAGCAAAGGAGGAGAAGGAAAAGAGGGGGAAAGAGGGAGAAGAAGAAGAAAGAAGAAGAAGTTGCGACTTATGTGACTCAGAAAGGAGACCACCATGCCCGTACCTGGTCTTTCCCACCCCCATATCACCCAAGATGACGACTTTGCCTTGGTAGCTGCGACGCGTGCCACTCGACTGAACGCTGCGCAAGTACTGCAGAATGCCTTTGTTGCGCTGCCGCAGCACCTCTGCAGGAAGCTCTTTGAGGCAGTCCTTGAGTTCCACTCCGTGCAAGGCCTCAAGCGTTGGGTTGATCTGGACATCACCGAAACAAGACATACACAAGTTGCTAGACATGCTACCGCGCGCGGTAGCACTGAAGAAGAGTGTATGTGTATACAGAAGAACAAGGAGTGCAAGCTGGAGAAGCTAGACATTTCAAACTCGATGGGTGCAGAAGGAGCACGGCACATCGCGAAAGCGTTGGAGGTACCTTAAGCATATCGGCGATCGCAGCAGCGCCCTCTGAGCCAATATTATTGCCAAATAAGTTCAACACTTGCAATGCTGTATTGACCTAAACCCACACAAAGGACATACATATTTGCCGTGCAACATATTGGGCAAAATACATATTGCTACCGCGCCGCGGTAGCATTGTCAAAACGCAATAAATGTGGATTCAGGTGAACAAGACGCTTCGAGAGCTTAAAATAGGAGGAAACCGCATCGGTGACACAGCACAGGCACTAGGAGAGGCGTTGCAGGTACCTTAAGTGCTGACGCAATGTGCTTTGCTCCTTCGTCTCCAAGTTGATTCCTCATCAAATCAATATGTTGCAGGGTTCCATTCACCTACATATAATAACATTCATATAGATGTGCTACCGGTAGCAAAATATTTATCATGATCATGTGTTAGGTGAACACCAGCTTAACCAATCTTGAGTTGCAAAACAACGACATCGGACCAGAAGGAGCGAAGCAAATCGCAAAAGCACTGCAGGTACCTTAAGAGCTTCTCCAATAGCGTGGGCACCGTCATTACCAATACTATTATATTGTAGATGCAGCTCCGTCAGGGTTTGGTTTACCTATGAAGCCCAATATTTTGATAAATGTGTTGCTACCGCGGCGCGGTAGCATGCAAAATATCCGCATTGCTCTGTGAATGGTATTAGGTGAATACTTGCCTGGCTACACTCATCCTCCGGTGCCGCGGTAGCAAAACAAAAAACACAACTCTATATGTAGGTGAATCAGACTTTGACGACCCTTAACTTGTGGGATAACACGACAGGCGCTGAAGGAGCGGCGCACATAGCTGCAGCAGTTCAGGTACCCGCAGGGATTCTCCCATTGCCTGTGCACCTGCGTCGCCTATTCCGTTGTTTTCGAGGTCCAGGCTTGTCAATTTTTTGTTGACCTGTACAAGCGAAACAAATATGCTATGAAATGCTACGGCCGCGCGTAGCATGTCGATTCTATGTTTTTCACGTGCATAGGTTAATCACACGTAGTACATGTAGGCGGTGTCTATGAGCACAGGTGAATAAGTATATGTGTGTGTTTATGTGTGTCTCTCTTCTCTCCTCTTTCGCCATCCATCTCGCTTCTCTAATTCTCTTCTCTCCCCCCCCCTCAACATTCACAAACCGAAACATGCTCTATATACATATACTTTCAACCGTGCCATGGAGAAAGAATAAAGAAGAGAAACTAAGAGAGATAGAGAGAAAACTAAGAGAGATAGAGAGAGAGAGAGAAAGAGAGACAGACAGCACACAGACACGTAAACAATCTAACACACACACGTTCACACATACTTATTCACACACGTTCACACATACTTATTCACCTGTACCAAACACCAACATTTCATAAATTCTACCTTCCGCTGTCTTAAACTAGCTGTAGTCATGTTTGTGTCAGTCTGACCTGTAGTCCCTTGGCGACTGCACAGGCACTAGAATCTCCCAAACTTTTTCCGCGCAAACTTAGGTCCTTGCGGTCATACTTGGCCTAAGCAGAGAGGATACCCATGCGCAACACAGCATTTAACCATGAAGACAAAAGACTCACAAAGAAGAAGTGAAAGAAAGGAGCTTCAAGCGAAAAGACGCAAAAGTTACAAAAAAAAGAATGCATGAGGCAATATACAGGAAAAAAAAATAAGGCAATATAAAGGGGGAAAAAAAAACACATTGATTGTTTTTGTTTGTTAAAGAAGTTTTGCAAAAAAAAAAAAAAAAAAAAAAAAAAAGGGAGCTTGTACTGTTGTTCCTTGGAACCAATTCTTTTGAATTAGGCTCTTCTTTTTTTTTTCCATCGTCTATTTCTCATTAAACCTTGCTTTACTGTATTAAAAAAAAAGAAAAAAAAGAAAAAAAAAGTACTCAAAAAGAAAGATTACAGACCACAAAGTCGGTCAGGACATGGTGATCGCCCCCAAGCGAGGCTGCCAAAGCAGCCTCCATGTCGCTTAGAGTTATCTGTCGCTCACGAAAGATGCTGCGATTTGCATGAAGGACGAGGGTAGAGGTTGTGGTGGCTGAGGTTGGGGTTGATAAAAATAGAGGGCTTAAATGTGTGGATGATATTCTACCGTATCAGAAGTGTTCACAAAACATGAAACCCGTTGGATTTTTGACAAAACCCAAAAAACCGAGCACAATCTCCTCAAAAACTGAGTAACCAGCAAAAAGCTACAAAAACCAAGAAAGTACTCAAAGCAAAACACTTTACCATGGCTGTGACAATCTCTAAGCGCGTCCTCGTTCGCAGCATGCTGGCTGCCATTGCTAATTATGACTTCGGTAGTGAGTTGAACTTTCAACTCCGTACAGGAAGAGTGGAGATGGCCTTACGGGTTGGGCCACAAGCTTCTTCTTCTTCTTCTTCTTCTTCTTCTTCTTCTTCTTCTTCTTCTCTTCTTCTTCTTCTTCTTCTTCTTCTTCTTCTTCTTCTTCTTCTTCTTCTTCTCCTCCTCCTCCTCCTCCTCCTCCTCCTCCTCCTGCTCCTCGTCCTTCTCCTTCCAGATCTCCTTCAGCTTCCCCTGCTCGTCCTCTTTCTCCTTCACCTCATTTTTCTTCTTCTTCTTCTTCTTCTTCTTCTTCTTCTTCTTCTTCTTCTTCTTCTTCTTCTTCTTCTTCTACTACTACTACTACTACTTCTTCTTCTTCTTCTCCTTTTGCTTGTCCGCCCACTCCTTGTTCTCCTCCTCCTTGTCGTTCTCCTCCTCCTCCTCGTTCTCCTCCTCCTCCTCCTCGTTCTCCTCCTCCTCCTCCTCGTTCTCCTCCTCCTCCTCCTCGTTCTCCTCCTCCTCCTCATCCTTCTCCTTCTCCTCATCCTCCTAATGTTTCCTTCTGCTTCCAATCCTCTACATTTTCCTCGTATCCACTTTCTCCTCTTACTCCTTCTCCTCCTCCTCCTTCTCCTGCTCTTCCTTGTACTCCTCCTTCCTCTTTGTCCTCTTCTTCTTCTTCTTCTTCTTCTTCTTCTTCTGCTGCTGCTGCTGCTGCTGCTGCTCCTCCTCCTTCTTCTTCTTCTTGCTCTTCTTCTTCTTCTTCTTCTTCTTCTTCTTCTTCTTCTTCTTCTTCTTCTTCTTCTTCTTCTTCTTCTTCTTCTTCTTCTTCTTCTTCTTCTTCTTCTTCTTCTTCTTCTTCTTCTTCTTCTCTTTCTTCTCCTCCTCCTCCTCCTGCCCCTTCTTCTTCTTCTTCTTCTCCTCCTCCTCCTCCTCCTCCTCCTTCCTTCTTCTTCTTCTTCTTCTTCTTCTTCTTCTTCTTCTTCTTCTTCGTCTTCTTCTTCTTCTTCTTCTTCTTCTTCTTCTTCTTCTTCTTCTTCTTCTTCTTCTTCTTCTTCTTCTTCTTTGCTAGTTGCTGTCACTCGCTCAAAGGGTAACGCCGTTACCGATGTTAAGAGGGCTGCCTTCGGCCGTGCAGTTGGATCGGCAGGCTGGTCTTGGCTTGGTGCTGGTCCCAAGCCCAGGTGCGATTACAAGCTAACGAGGTCGCAGAGACTTTTTTTGCGGCGGGGAAACCTGCGTTGGTACACCTTGGTTGCTGCTAAAAATTCTCGTTTGGCGGATCGAATGGGCATGAAGAGGTTCCTTGGGGAGGAGCGATGGGCGCTTTTCCTCAGGTACGCGGAGCGGTTTCGAGATCAGTTTGAGCGCGCATTCACGGCGCCCGAAGGGCTGTGGTGCAGAGGTTCGCTCCGTACCGTAAGCTGTGAAGGCCACTGTCCGCGCCAGTTCCACGCTAGCCCGCTTGACGCCAGCCACCTGCAGCGCATGGCAGCACTGCACCTAGACCACGGATACGAACTGTTGTCCATCTGCCACGCCTGGAGACAGGCACTGGCAGCCCACCCGGCGTGGCCAGGGCAGCAGGTCTCTTGGGACACAGGGCTAGATGGTGAATTAATCTGTCACCTGTTGTTCGGCGTGCGAGACCACCCGAGGTCGCAGCGCGAGGGTGCATCTCCGCTGTGGAAGGCAAACCTCACCTTCCGCTGCGGGAATAGTCGCGCCAGGATACTAGCACCACCGTTCTGTCACACGGACCTGCCTCACTCTTTGCACAGGCTGGACTGGTGGGATCTCTTTGTGAAAAATAAACACAGCTAAAAGTGTAGGTATACAATTTACATACGCACACTAGTCTTGCAGATTGATTGATAGATAAATTATAATGGAAAAATAAACAAAAAAAGATAGAAAACAAACCGGATGAAACTGTTGGCCTGGCAGGAACTTAAGATCTGCTTCTTCCTCTGATCGGAGGTAGTAATGGACGACTCAATATTGCTATGTTATGGCCCAACATAACAAGCATTTATCCCTCAAAATATTGCTAGCTTAAAGTTTATTTATCTACATACCTACCTACCTATCTATCTACCTACCTATCTATCTACCTACCGATCTATCTATCTACTTATCCATCTATCTACCTACCTATCTACTCTAAATATCTATCTATCTATCTATCTATCTATCTATCTATCTATCTATCTATCTATCTATCTATCTATCTTTTCTTTCTATCTGTCTAACATATCTTTTTGTCTATCTATCTTATCTTTTTTTATTATCTGTGTCTATCTGTCTATCTATCTATCTGTCTATCTATCTATCTATCTATCTATCTATCTATCTATCTATTTATCTATCTATCTGTCCATCTACCTATCTACCTATCTACCTATCTATCTATCTATCTATCTATCTATCTATCTATCTATCTATCTATCTATCTATCTATCTATCTATCTATCTATCCACCTATCTACCTACCTACCTACCTACCTACCTATCTATCTATCTACCTACCTATCTACCTACCTATCTACCTACCTATCTATCTATCTATCTATCTATCTATCTATCTATCTATCTATCTATCTATCTATCTATCTATCTATCTATCTATCTATCTATCCATCTATCTATCTATCTA
>WBZZ01004097.1:120000-177500 GCA_019918135.1 Paulinella micropora | reverse complement strand
GTAAGCGAAAAAAATAATGAGAGTTGTGCTTATTGTATAAAGCAAGGGGTAGATACAGGGTTTAAGTGTGTTTTCATAAATAACGGAAATAATATGTGTCGTAGTTTTGATGAGGCTTTGCCTTTAATGTGTGCGGGTGATAATAGATGGTATATGACACATACCTATGAATGTTCATTTCTTTGATATTTGAGAATTGCGCTTCGTGCTACGCACTCTCGCTTATTCTCAAACATCGTTTTTATACTTTAATGGTGGACGATGTTTTACGAAGGCACGAAGTGCATGAGTAAAATATCATTTCTTACTTGAAGGCGATGGAAGGCAAATTCCTATGAGTAAGGTCAAAATTCCGACATAAGTATTAGCAACCTCGCACGGCAAGTTCTTTTCAGATAGCCTCACGATACAAAGGGCTATAATGGCAACGATGATACCCATTTGAAATAAGTATTTAATAAGTCGGCTGTCTGTCGGTCTGTTTTTTATACAACAACAATTCCAGTTATCTTCCAATTCGTGCTCTACTTTTTTTTCCTCAGTCTTTAGTTCTACTTCAAGAACACGAGACTTTAATTCTGGAGTTAGTTCGCCATCCATATCCATAATAGGTGGTGGTCTATGAAGTCTAGTTGTATTATTTGACATTATCAAGAACGGCCACTCTGATTTCTGCTAATTGGTTTGCTTGGTCTTGTAGTATATTAAGTAAAAGTTTATTTTCTTTTTCTAAATTAACTATCTTTTCTGATAATTGTTGAACGGCCTTAATTAACGGGGCGATAAACTCGGAATAACCTATACCATAACCGACATCACCACTATCAATACATTTAACATCTTCTGGATTAACACTCACACCTTTCAATTCGCATTCTTTTCTTTGCTTTGGACATGGAACCATAATTTTTTCTTTTATAAAACCGCCAAAATCTAGCATATCCATTTCTGTTAGTATTTCTTCTAATTCCTGTGCTATCAAACCCGTTCTTTGTTTCTTGTTGTCATCAATCATACTAGCAAACTGGATTTAACTTATTAATAAAATCTAAGCCTAAGCATTCCTTTATATCTTCTTTTTTTCTCCTGTCTGAATATTGAATTGGATTAGACAATACCCATAATTGCCCATCACTCCCTCTCAAAGACATTAAAGCAGTATTATTTTGATTTTCCCATATGAAACCATTCGTTGTAGTATTACCAACTCTAAATCTTATTGCATGAGTAGTTATTCCTCCGCCTACTCCTCCTGCTGGTGCTGTCCCTCCACTTAATGATTTACCTGAACCAGACTGAGACATATAAATCCCCCAGTTTGAATCGATAATATCCCAAATATATATTCCTTTACTGCTTCCTCCATCTGTTCCTCCTTGAATGACTAATTTCGCACCTGTTCCTGTTGCTGACGATGTTAGTGTTCCTGTGTATGTAATTCCCGCATTTGTTATTAATCCACTCGCAGTTAATGTTGTTGTTGATACTCCCGCATTTGCCGTTATTAATCCACTTGCTGTTGCGGTTGTCATTGATATACCAGCATTTGCTGTTATTAATCCTGCTGTGCTTATATTCATAGCCTCAGATCATGTTATATTGCTTCCTGATGTTATTCCTGATTTATAATAAAAAGCAAGTTTGTTTGAGATTTTGTATATTTGAAAGTTTGAGCCAGAATTACTTGATTTCCAGTTTGAGCCGTCATAATAAGCATCAAAACTTAAGCCTATATTGTCGTGTGCCCAGTTCAATAATTGGAATGTTGGATAAGCATCCGCCGTTGTTATTGCTTGTAAGTGTGCCCCTCCGATATTACTCGCCGTTCCGTATAATTCTAATCCGCCTGTCGCCCCATTTGCTGATTTCGTTGTATTGCCTATGATTATTGGTTTGCCTGATGATGTTGTTATTTTGTCGCTCGTTGTTAATGTTGTTGTTGATATCCCCGCAGTTGAAGTGATTGTCGTTCCCGTTATTGTTCCGCCATTTGTTATGTTGTTTGAATTCATATCCAAAGCACCATAAAACCGCATACCGCCAGCATTGTTAAAACGGACAATGTCAGACGAAGCACTTTTATTATCCAAAAGTTTTGAAATATAAAGTCCCGCCCCTTTTGCATCAAATGCTACATTCGTAAATACATAACCTCTTTGGTCTGCGGTTCCACTTGTAGCAGTATTTAGAGTAAATAAGAAATATTGATAATCACCTGATGTCTGTGAAAAGAATATATCTCCTCCATTTTGGTTTGATATCCTCGCACCATTGTATGTTATATTTCCACCATTAATGATAGTTTGATTATTAAAATCGGCATTGTTCGTTAAAGTTAGATATTTTATCGTAGTGCTCGCCCCATTAAATGTTTTACTTCCTGTTATGGTTTGGTCTGTTGTTAGTTTCACACAATTGTCATCCAGATATTGCCTATTTACCGCTTCATTCACATTTTGTGGTGCTCCTAGATTAACGATCCGACTACTATTACAATCTAAGCCAGTAGCATTAAACCACGAAGCAATCGTCCCGTCAATAATAAAACTTATTTTTTTCGCAGAAATTTCAAAGTTGTAATATGTTGCAGTTTTCATATCCAAACTAGCAATTGACCCGATATTACTGGTAGAATTGAAAACAATGAATGTGCCTTTTGTTGTTGAATTGATTGAATTTCCCGTTATTTCAACACCACTGCTATATGTCTTAATTCCTGCTATGGTTTGGTTTCCTGTTAGTTTCACATTTTGCCCGTCTAATGTATCCACATAACTTTTGTTTGCTCCGTCCGTTGTTGCTGATGGTGTGGCTAAGTTTGTTATTTTGTTGTTATTCAAACCTAATGTTGTTCCAGTTGCGGTTATAATTAAAGTATTACCTGAATATAACTCTACATACGAACCAGTTATTTCTATCGGATACCAAGTCGCTGTTGCTGTTTTTTGTGCTGCAATCATTCCTATTTTTGTATCAAATGCTATGCCAATACCGTCAAAAGTAGTAGGATTGGATGAACCACTTACTTCTAAAGTTGATGTAAATTTTTTATTCCCTGCTATGGTTTGGTCTCCTGTTAGTTTAACCACCGAAGTATCAAGGACAGAAACATCCACACCATCAACCAAATTCACATTTGTTATGCTTTGGCTTTTCATATCAATACCCGCACTAGCATTTATTATACTGCTAAATGTTTTAATTCCTCCTATGGTTTGGTCTCCTGTTAGTTTGACCACCGAACCATCAACTGCGAGATTAGCGAGATTAATTCCATTATATGTAGAAGCCCCTGAAATAGCATAACCATTCATATTTAGTGCTCCCGTCATGCTGGCTGTGCCGTCTAATCTAAGAAAAGGTGGTGTGGTGTTTCTCCATTGCCCGTGCTATACATAATCAGTTGATTATCTGCTGGAAAGCCTGTTATTGTAACATCACTGGCTATCTATACTTCCACTCGCTGAAACTTTATCATTATTATCTTGGTGATCCATTCATCAACATCTTTGGTATTTAGTAAATTAACTCCTGTTATATTCTTCCTTCCCATACTAATGTTGCCTGTTTCATCAACATTTATCGGAAATGTTTTATTTACCCAGTTTATTGAATTATATGTTAGATAACTGTTCATGGCTATTGGTGCGGTTATAACCACATCTGAAAGTGTATCAATTGAACCAAGGGCTGTATTCTTCCATTTACCTTCTACATCGTTGTAAGTTAAGTATTGTCCGCTTGCTTGTGCAAATATGTTTGTGTCTATCAAATTATATAAACTGGTTTGGTGCGGATTGGAAGTATTGCTTCTGTGTTAAGTTGAGGCTTTGACTTCATCATTATCCCTTACTCGTTGCTCTGTGTGGTATAAATTTTTTCCTTCTTTGATATCCGTAGTTGATTTTAAAGCGAGACGTGTGTCAAAGCGGTTATCAGTCCAATAATAATTAAGTCCTTCTTTTAAGTCTGATGTTGATTTTAAAGCGAGACGTGTGTCAAATCGGTCGTCAGTCCAATAATAATTAAGTCCTTCTTTTAAGTCTGATGTTGATTTTAAAGCGAGACGTGTGTCAAATCGGTCGTCAGTGTAATAAAGATTTACGGGGTCAGCATCTTCTGGCACTCTGTCTGTATTTAAGCCCACTATGTTTGTGTTCGTTAAGTCAAGGTTGGCGATTGATAGGCTGTCTGTCGCGATTTCTGACAAGCCGAGTAATGATTTATATTGCGACATTGATATTTTAGAATTGCGCTTCGTGCTGACGCACTCTCGCTTATTCTAAAACATCGGAAAAAATTTAAGAAAAAATTAATCGGAAACGATGTTTTGTGATGACGTCAGTCAGAACAAAATATCAATTATTTATTTATTCATTTAAAAATACTAAAATATAATAATTTTAGTATAAATGCCGTCTCCCGAAGCAAGTCGCAAGAATTGGGGTAAGGCTGTGGAAAGTATTAAGAGCAAAAAGCAACATAAGGTTGAAATAGCAAAAGAGAAATTAGCAAAGTGTAGAAAGGCTTATGCAGGCGATGATGAAGAGATGGAGGAAAAGATAAACCGCATGGCAGAAATGGGTGTTGCTAATGATATAATTAATGGAAAAGACCAAGATGATACACCAGAAGAAAGCAGTGATAGCGATGAAGAATGTGATTTTACTGATATCATTGCTGAAAAGATAGCTAAGATGAAAATAAGAAGAAAGAAAGCGGAAGCAAAGAAGAAAGTAAATAAAAAGCCTGTGCCTGAACCTGATGAGAGCGAAAGTGAAAGTGAAGAAAGCGAAGAAGAGCCGAAGCCTAAATCTAAGAAAGGAAATGGTAAGAAGTCTAACATATCTGTTAATGTTTATAATCAAGCAGAGAAGCCAAGTAAGAAAGAAAAAAATAATGAAATAGATAGAGTGTTTTAAAAATTTTAATGATATTTGTTTAGAAAATCTACGATTTTCTTTTCAGACTACGTCTTCAACAAACATCGTCTGCGATTAAATAAAAATAAAAAGAAAAAAACGATGTTTTAGAATAAGTGAGAGTGCAACAGCACGAAACGCAATTCTAAAATATCAATGGACAGCAAACATAGTCAGCAACAAGAAACTCCTGAGCAGACAGAGCGGAAAGAAAAACTTGAAAAAGTGGCCGAAATACATTTTCAATCAAAGCCCGCTAAGATATGGAACACGATAACATCACCAGAAGCAAAACCACTAAGTCAAGTATTTATTGATTTAATGGATATGTCAAAGGTTGCAACAAAGAAAGGTAATGCTAACTATAATTTTGGATTAGTTGCTATTGATGTATATAGCCGTCGTGGGTGGATTGAGCCAGTCAAAAATAAAACAACTGGTTATGTCTTAGAAGGGTTAAAAAAAATATTTATCAAAAAAGTTCCTGAAAGAATTACTTCAGATAATGGTGGCGAATTCAAAGGACAAGTGGCTGAATATTTCAGACAAAATAATATTGAACATAGGACTGTCCAAGTAGGCGATCACAGAACAATGGGTATAATTGATAGGTTTATTAGAACAATACGAAATGAATTAAACTTAATATGGGAATTTAATAAAAATTTTCAATGGGTTCCTATTATTCATGAGGTTGTTGATGCTTGTGATAAAACATATCATACAACAATAAAAGCAGTGCCGATTAATGTTTTTGAAGGGACTGAAAAAAACACTCAAGAAATATACAGAAATCCTTTAATTAATGAATTCCCTAAGGGTACAAGAGTAAGAAAGGAATTAGAAAGAACTATTTTTTCTAAAGGTGATAAACAAGTCAGTAAGGTTAAGGGCCGGAAAGGCTATAAGATTGTGTTATCCGAACACAAATTAGTTAGTTCCCAAGAACTTCTTAAAACTAACTTAGCAGAACAACCAGATGAAGAACAAGAAAAAGAACAGAGTAATTCAAAAATAAAAAAGTAACTACTGAACGAAATACTGAAAGACAACTAAAAAGAAAAAGCATTGACAGCAATAATATAAGAACTTCAAATCGTATTAAAAAGAGAGTTGTTAAGTTAGATCTTTAATGACCAAATACATTTAATCCGATAAGGTTATCAAAATGTTTATTTGAATTTTGATGAGTTGATTTACTATAAAAGTTTCCACATTCGCATAATATTTTTTCATTTTTTCTTTTGGCTATGTTTTCTTTGTTATTTTCTCTATATTGCTTGTCCATTTCACTTTTTCTTATTTTATTATTTTCTCTCCATTGTTTCAGAGATTGTTTTTCTTTCTCTTTATTATTTTCTCTGTATTGTTTTTTCTTTTGATTTATTTCTTCGTAATTATTTTTCCTGTATTGATGTACTTTTTCCTTTATTTTTTCTTGATTGTTTTCATAGTATTGTTTAAAGTATCCTGTTTCTTTATTTTATTCCTTATATGTTCTTCCTGCTATATATTTATTGACGCAGTTTTCAGTTTGTCTTATTAGTTCTCCTTCTCGCTTACAAAGTTCCATTCTGTTGTTACAAGGAAACTTTTCAATTAATTCAATGTAGTTATCATCATATTTTAAAATCTCAAAAGAAGTCATGTAGTATTCTTGTATTTTGAAGGAACTTCTATGAGCACATAATCTTTTATGTAACTGATTTGTAGTAGAACCAAGATATATTTTGTCAGTCTGGTGAGAACGAAGAGCATAAATCTTTCCTTGCTTGTAGTCTGGAATTGTCCTTTTATGTCTTATTATGTCCTTATCCTTAAATGGAATTAATTTTTTTTGGAACGATGTTTGAAAACGAAAAGCGTAGCGGTCGGCTTTCAAATATCAATAGATAGCAGTTTTTCTTTCTTTTGTCTGTCTGTATTTGTTATAAATAGGAAGACGAAATAATGAATAAAGGCTCTTAGTGGAAAAACACTTCTCACAATGTTATATTTTTTGACTGAGAATTTCTGGTAAAAACATCCAGACCTCGTCGCCACGACTCCAGCGCGCTAGTGCGTCGGTGCAGTGGCGCAGAATTTGATAATGACTGAAAGTCTAATCCACGAAGAAAAATAGAACGAAATTCATAATAAGAGAGATTTTAATGAAATTGTTGTTTTGAACTTAGAGAGAATAGGTAGCCTCAAAACACAATGACGGCTCTTAGTGTGGTTTCTGTGATGAGACTGCACTGAACATCTGTCTTGTAGTGCGACCCTATACTACTCCTCTTGCAAGACGCCACCGAATGTGCAAGTGCATACACCAAGCGCGGTTGCTAGAGCTGCCTCGAAACCCCACCCATAACAATCTGGTGTCTGCTGGGTCCTGGGCTATCAACCAGCATATGCGGAGTTTAAGATCTTTTACGCGCGCAACGACCCTCCTCCCCAGCATCTACCACCAAAGGGTTATGAGTTGGCGTCACAGTTTAACGCCTTGAGGCCATTGGGCTGGAACTCTGTTTAGCAAAGTGTGACTAGGTTTTTTCATCGGAATTTCCCTCAAATATGTCACAGTCAACACTCCAAGGCAGATTTACTATATCTGAGGCGTACTGATGCAGCTAATGGCATATCCTCAACGGACATAAGCCTCCAATACCCTTGTTCGAGGTCCTCCACCCCCCCGTGTCAGTCTCTCGCCTGATGATCGGGGCCACCGATGGAGCTCCTGAGGGCAAGACTGCACTAAGCCGAGGTTATTCCGCAGTCCCAGCAACCTCTTGCAAGACGTCACCGAATGTGCAAGTGCATACACCAAGCGCGGTTGCTAGAGCTGCCTCGAAACCCCACCCATAACAATCTGGTGTCTGCTGGGTCCTGGGCTATCAACCAGCATATGCGGAGTTTAAGACCTTTTACGCGCGCAACGACCCTCCTCCCCAGCATCTACCACCAAAGGGTTATGAGTTGGCGTCACAGTTTAACGCCTTGAGGCCATTGGGCTGAATAATATAATAATAATAATAATAATAATAATAATAATAATAATAATAATAATAATAATAATAATAATAATAATAATAATAATAATAGTGCTTCTCTGTCAATGGCTGATGCATTTCTGCACATGCGCCTCCATCGTCTCACCCGTGAGGGGAGTACGAAGAATTGACGATA
Organism: Paulinella micropora; assembly: GCA_019918135.1. Lineage (NCBI taxonomy): Eukaryota > Cercozoa > Imbricatea > Euglyphida > Paulinellidae > Paulinella > Paulinella micropora. Next base: position 169,410 of record WBZZ01004097.1, on the reverse strand, counting down.
AGCTCTAATGACACCCCCGCAAGGGCAGTTCCAACACTTCCAGACGGGCCGGTATGTTCAATGAAAATACTGGTCCAGACGGACCGGTATGTTCAATGAAAATACTGGTGGCACCGACGGGAATCGAACTGGCGACAGGGCCCAGATGGAATAATAATAATAATAATAATAATAATAATAATAATAATAATAATAATAATAATAATAATAGTGTATCTCCTGCCAATTGCTGAGCCAAAAGGCCATGTGCATCCAGTCCTCCATTCCATAAGGAAAGTCTCCACACCAATCGGTGGAATAAAGGAAGTGACGGCATAGAACATTACTCTAGGAGCTTTATACCAATCAGCCCATGGAAAGGACCGATGGCCTATGTACTCCCTAATAATAATAATAATAATAATAATAATAATAATAATAATAATAATAATAATAACAATAATAATAATAATAATAATAATAATAATAATAATAATAATAATAATAATAATAATAATAATAATAATAATAATAATAATAATAATAATAATAATAATAATAATAATACTAATAATAATAATAATAATAATAGCTTGAAAGATTGCTGGTACATTTCGAACAAGCTTCGATTTTTTTCGACAATGAAAAAATACAAATTTATGTATTAGCCTGTCTCATTTTTTTTTTAATGCTTCTGTTCTTGATTTTATTTGAATTAACGTTGATTAAATAGCTTAGTTTCGACTACCACATGAGAACCAATTCTTAGAAATATTATTATTTGTATCATGGCGACTGCGTTAGATTCAACTTGAAATATACACTGAACTTTTTCAATTTCAAGTTTTGAATTTGAATTTAATAGAAAAATTAAATACTTATTATTAATTCAATATATTTTATTAATAAATCAATTATAAAACCATATAGTATAACGACTACAAGTGAGTGGCAAGTAATCTCACACTCACACAATGGATAATATTTAGTCATACTAGTCATACCGGCCCACCCCAATGACAATTACCTATTTTTACCTATATCACTCTAAGTGTAACGGTGAATTTAATGCTTTGGCGGTCTGGGGTTGGGGCACTTAGTGACGTGTAATTATTCAAATCTCTAAGTAAAAGTAAAGTACGAAGTCGAACCCGGGCCTCTCGTCCATTGGGTTATGAGCCTTGGCAGCGCTTAACTCTGAGCACTGCAAGCAAGGAAGGAGGTGACCATCGCCGACTGGAAGGCGACTGTCTACGAAAGGGGTTGGTGTCATTCCTGTAATTGACACACATAAAGGGAAGCTTTGGCAACTCTGTCGTTTTGGAACGAATCGTCCGATACCTGTTCCCGTTTTGTTTAGGTGACCGGCTCCGTGGAAAGTGTAGGCATCACCCCCCTGAAAGCCGATAAAAGTACCCTTTCCCTGGTGACAGGTGCACCAGCCTGTTTTTCAGTATTAGTTGTCCGGATTGGACCTGATGTAATTTTATTCCTGGTCTGTTGCCGTTTTCCTTTTTCGGCTTCACTGAGCTAATACAACGAGACATCATTCTCATTCTTGAGGACTGTGGTTGTATTACCGACTTTTTACTGAGCTATCGTTGGGGGCATTACATTTGGAGTCCACATCACTAGGGTGACTTCTTTCTGCATTGCTACACAGGCATCCAGAACGAATTTTGCTGACCTGTCTCACTCTGGGACGTCAGACAAAAAAAAACAAATACTCCAACACATAATCATCATAGCTCTTTTACAAAACAAATAATTTGATTGGCCTCAAGATGTGTCGTACCCTCTAGCCCAATCCATATCTGTGTGCTCACAAGGAGACATCAGATACAGACTCTCTGTGCGTTCTTGCTGTTCTCACAAAGAGACCCAAGAAGAAGGAGGTGGACGGAAGAGTGAAGAAACACACACACAACACAATCAAGCATAGAGACAGGATCACAACACTCTACCCTTCTAGTTTGTGCATTTATCTGCATTATCTCACACATACGTCAGAGTATTTTTGCAAATCTCTGATCGTTCTCAAAAGTAGGTCTGAGAACCTATCCGACCGACTGTCGACTTCTCAAGGAGAGCTTCTCTAGCTTCTCTATTACTATCTGTGTGTAGGTCCTGGTGCCTCATACTAGATACAATATAGAAAAGAAGGGGGAGAAAGCAATTTGAGGAAGGAGGACAAGAAATCTGAGAAAATCTCAAAGACTTCGCTTATAAGGCTCGATAACCTGTTTGACTATTATTATTATTATATAATAATCTATGATAGCAACTACACTCTATCAGCTACACTCTATCAGCAGAACTACAGCTTCAATAAGAAAACCGGGCGGGCGGCCAACAGAACACGCCACGTAACTTGGCTGGCCGGATCATAAGTAATGGCTCTACCGACACCGTTACTCCAATACGGCCGGCCCGGGCCTTAACTATTAATTTAGATTATTAGTTCGAACATTTTACCTATATCATGAGTCACTTTAAGTATAACGGTGAATTCAAAGCGGCTTTGGCGGTTTGGGGGTTGTGGCGCTACTAAGGTGACCCGCCGTAAGTTTTCATTATTGATAACATGTGTCGGATAGTGCTTAAAAAAAAACCTTACTGGTATACTGAAACAGAACGTATTCTCTTTAAATAGCCTCCGTATGATGCAGGAATCAATTCATAACCGTGGCATAACATTGATATTTTTTGTGTAGGAACTAGTTCAATATCTGTATTAGTAAATTAAAAACTTTTTGAACAGGTATTAAAAAACTTCGAGTCTGTTTTAGTTTAAACGCAGATTTCGTTATGGATTTGCGCCCCGACTCATGATTTCACTGCGTTGAAGTTATGAACGTTGATTAGGTAATACCCGGTCACTCACGGATCAAATACCTTAGACGCCGGTTTGCTGAGAGACTCCGTTAGAAGCCACGATACCAATCGACACTTCTAATCCGCTAGCAGAACTGACAAACTCAAAGGTAATAATGAAACTGAAATCAAGTCCGCACGATTGTAATTATTACACAATAATTAGTGTCCAATCCTGAATGCCAATATGGACCGTTACGTCAGTTACAATTATTGACTAGAACTATACGGATAAATTACTTACCAGTCACAAAGTAATCACTAAAAGTAAATCGTAATTGTCCTACCAACGCTCCCCCTTAGTTCTATGTCGATATTGCAAGTTATAAGTAATCAATACATCTACAATTAATAACTATTGCATATTACGATAATGGCCCTTATTTCAGGTTGAAAAACTGAAATGACAGTTACAGTTTGACAACCTCAAATAATAGTTAAGTCTCCAAACTGAAAAATTGCCAATCCTGTTCTAGTCCGCCCGCCTTCGCTTCATTGCCGCAATGGCATCTCGTAATGGCCTCTATTTCAGGTTGAAAAACTGAAATGATAGTCACGGTTTGACAACCTGAAATAATAATTTCGATACGATTAAAACAATAGCAGTAGGTCCTTACAGTATGACCACATCAGTACGTAAACTGGATTACATTATTGACTCAATGAGTCCAATATAATTAGTTAAATTTGCCATTCCGCCAATAAAAACTACTCTGACAAACTAATTTTCGACCTATGTTTTCCTAGTTTTTTTTTGTACCGTACTTCTCTGCAAAAGCCCTTAGGCAGGATTACTCAACATAACATGTGAATTCATTTGTGCACTTGTGCGTAAAAATGAGTGCAGAGTGCATCATGCAAACAGCATTTTAAAGTTAAAAACACCATACTTGCTATGTCCTGAGAAGTGAAAATTGCGGTCGAAAACAAGGGTGAAAAATAGTGAGCAACACTTTTTTTCTAAAACAAACACTTGTGTCATGCTTGCTTTTGCTTGAAACGATGTGGTTTGAACACATAGCTGCTTTGGTGCACTTGACCTCCGACATGATTTTGGTGGCGCCGGCCCGTGAATTTCTGTGGCAATATTTGACAAGACCATGCCAATTCCAGGAGAGGAAACCAGAAAATTTCCAAAAAAATATTTGAAAAAACAGGCATATCGACATACGTAGCCTTTGAAGTGAAGGCCGCACTAAATTTTTTTTTGATGGTTTTTGCGGGTCGAGATTGGTAAAAGTCAATTCATTTTAAGTTTCGTTTTTTGTTTGTTTTTTTGTTTGTTTGTCAGTTTTTTTTTTGTGGACATCACCCCCCCGAATTATCCGGTAAAAAACTTATTTATAGATTTCGTCTGGCCGGACACGTCTGCAAAGCCAATTTGATCCTGGTCTTTTGGCGGCTTTTTGTCTTTGCGTCACTGAGCTAATATAACGAGACATCATTCTCTTTTTTGAGGACTCTGTTTGGTTACATTACCGACTTACTCTTCCATTGAGCTATCGTTGGGGATAGTACATTTGGAGTCCATAGCTAAAGGCTGATTTCTTTTCTGATCTGTCGTACAGACATCAGATAAGCACAAATTTATTTTTCGCTGATCTGTCGCACAGACATCAGCAAAACCAGTGTGAGGTGGAGCAGGAGTATGAAGTCCTAGAACATCTCTGTGATCGATCCCTCCTTAGAGCTGGTTTTGATCGTATAACTTACGAGAAGTACAGAGGAGAGGAGGAGCTAGCAAGGAAAGGTGGACATGCAGAGATGAGTTGTACTCTGGCCATTGCTGCCCTCATTCGATACTTTAAGGCAAGTGGATACCAACACTTGTGCACTGGCACATTGATTGGGTTTGAAATTTTCGACTTAGTATCGGAGCAGTTGCAGTCTGTCACTGAGCTTGCATCTGTCTTAACAAATGTGGGCACCCAGTACACTCTCTTTTATAACCACAAAGCCATACTCCTATATTTCCTCAGTGTTTTGCACGTCTACAACAAAAATAAGCTCACACTGCTCATGCAAGACTGCAAAACCTTCGACAAGGTAAAGCACTTGAACTTTTTGGAGATGAGCGTCTTTGAGGCCACGACTAAGGCCGTGAGCCCAAAAATGTTGTGGACCGAAGTAATGACCGCTTGTCAGAGGCTCGACAGCCAGACAGCATCCTTGATCGGTTCTGCATCGGCTTCTGCTCAACCGCAAGCCGCACATACACAACGATCTCTAGGAAAGCGACCAAGAGAGAACAGTCGTGAAGCTAACACACCTTGTATTCGTTGGTGGGCACGGGCACAATGCTTCAAACACACAAATAAGAAATGCCCGTACAACCACGATGTCGAACACCCGCATCCGAAACACACTCCTCAAGAACGTACGGTCGGACGAAACCAACACTGTCGCCGTTCTGCGCCGACTGCGCAAGGATCAGGGGTGGAAATTACAGGATGTCGCGGACCATGACCACGAACTAGCTGACGCGATCAATTCTCTTTTCGCTAGAGATGATCAGAAGACGGCAGCCATAGAAGCCGCAAGTAGGGGAAGAGGTGGAACACGAGGAAGAGGAGGAGGGAGAGGAATCAATCGAGGAGGAGGAGCCCCTTTCGCACGAGGCACATACACTCGCGGGGGGGAGAGAGGATTTGTGAGAAGAGGAGGAGGAAGAGGTGTATTTCAAGGTAGAGGAGGAGGAAGATGGGTTGGCCGAGGTGGATACGGCAGCGCAGAGCGCCCGTACCACAGAGATGGGGGCTGGGCAGACGGCTCGAGCTCAAGCTCGAGTTCCTCAGCACCACAGGCCTATGCGACATCAGGCGCAACCACTACCGACACTGATGCCGACTCAGGTAACAGATTTGAGGTAGTCCAATGACTAGAGAAGGAGGGAGAAAACAGAACAACATGCATTGCACGATACACCGTTGTGCAGGTCCCAACCAAGGGTACCAGTGAGTCTAAGAGCCCACCGCAGGCCACAGACCAACTCAAAGGTAGTACAATACCAGTACACCCATCACGACAACAAACAGTGCATGCTGCTAATAGGCAGGCGAGTAAAGCGCTGGCAAAGAGAAAGCAGGCGGGCCTGTCGCAGCCACAGTCGAAGAAAGTAAGAATAGAACCGCCAGTTAATCTTATCAAATTGCCGAGACAGACAATAGACAAGGAGGATGGAGGACATCAACCTCTCCTCACGGTCTCAAACAGAGAAAGCAAGGACAATCATTCTTCGCCTGTGAACAATACCCAAAAAGACATTACAAAAACGGCGGAAAGGGAGGAGGAGGCGAACCTCGAGAAAAGGATACAGATTTTAGAACACAAGCTCCTTGTATTGGCCTTAAAAAGTCACCGGCCAGACGCTTTATGCTATACGAACCTTTTTTGTGAAACATTAAATACCTTTATAAACGTTGGTAATGATACTATGGCGAATATTAATATTGTCGGCCGGAAATTTACTACGAAACACCATGCGTGGTTAGAAACTAATATGAAAAAATCATCTGGCACTTTGAAAGGAGTTAGTAGTCGGACGGATATAACGGGCATCATCACTTTAAATTTTAAATTGAAATCCGGACGAGTATATCGAGTGGACTTATACATTGTCCCCGAATACCACGGATCTGTTCTTTTGTCGTACGACCAACTGGCGACAATGAACGTAGTGATTGATTGCGCCGCCAAAAGAGTCATATACGGCGTAGAGCCAGGAGAAGAATATACTGTGGACTCTCTCCATGCTATTGACTCATACGAGGCCCTACACCTAGGGGTAGCATCGGAAGGGAAACAGGTGGCCATTACACACGCATATGAGGCATATATGCCAACGGACGCGGTGTCTAAAGATGATTCAAACCTGTCAGACAAGAGAGAGGCGGAGGTCTATACGGCTACAGTCTCTACACAATGGGATAAAAAGTCGATAGACGATCTCATTGAAAAGAGGAAAGAGGAGATTATATGCATGGGAAAAAGGTGCCCATCGTTGGCGAGATTTAAAGAAGGAGCAGGGGCCGATGTATATATTACCAACGGGTATTGCTTTCACGTAAAGGTGGAAGAGAAGGACAGACAGGAGTTTATACCGAGGAGAAGGGGACGACTCCCTGATATCCCGGCAGAAGATATTAAAAGCTTTATTACCGAATTCTGGGGTGACGAGCCTACGTGGCCGCGCTCACTGACAGAAGTGAAAAAGTGCCTACGCACTCTTTTTGAAAATAATAAACGATATACGGTCATACTCCCGTACAATGAGAAGGCGATATGGGCGCAGGAGATACGGGACCGGCTTATTGATCATCCGATACCGGTGCCCTCACGGAAGCAACACTTAGTGGTGGCTTGTCGCCTCGGGACTCGTGAGCAGAGCAGTGCATACAAGCGGAAGCTCAGAGACCAGGACAAGTTGAAATTGATTCCTCAAGCATTCACATGCTTCGATGGTTTCTACACCCGAAAAGCTCCGTTGCAATATGCGAGATTAATAGATATGTTGGTAGGTCTGGCGGAGGACGACGAACCAGACACTGCCACATATGAAAAAACGGGAATGGACGATATATCAGAAGAAGAGTTGGGCTTGGAGGAGGACAGAGCACCCCTCAAGCATCACAAGAGAATGTCAGAGGAGGAGTTTAAGGCGGCGATAGACGAGAAATTGGCAGGAGGAGCAGGTACGGAGAAGGAGAAAGAGGTTTTGAAAGAGAGATTGAAGGCGAACAAAATGATTGTTGACCCCCCTCAAGCGGGAGGTGTCAAGCCGGAAGACTTCACCGCGGTTATTTGTAAAATACCAGGTGCTGAGCCTTCACCGGCGCCACGACGGGCAAATCTGAGTATACATGAAGCAAAGATCGCAGAAGAACAAGCGCGGCAGTTACTCGATGAGGATTTCATTGAGAGATCGACATCTCCAATAGTTTCCCAACCGAGACTGGTGAGGAGAATGGCGCTTAACGGTTAACTATGCCCGCGTCAATAAAATTTTAGAGGAGGAACGAAATCCATTACCTACTCTTGAAGAAGGAAGGCGAGTGTTGCGGAACGCCAAGCTGTACTCAGTCATTGATCTGAAGAATGGCTTCTGGCAAATTCCACTGGATGAAAAGTCCAGATGGCTGACTGCATTTGTAGTAGGAATGGAGATATATCAGTGGAAAGTACTTCCGATGGGACTCAAACAGGCCCCGGGACTCTTTCAGAAAGCGATGCAAAGCATGCTGAGTAGCAAATATGATGACCAGACAGAGGGAGGTTTCATGAGGAGAAGAGGACAGAAGGCTGGAGAGTACGCATTTTGTTACATCGATGACATTATCGTGTACTCCAATACGATGGAAGAGCACATCGACCATCTAACAGACATTTTCAGGCGTATCAAACTATTTGGCCTGAAATGTAATTTGAAGAAATGTCAACTCGCAAAGACAAGCGTGACATATTTGGGGTACGAAATCTCTTAGAATAGAGTCTCGATATCCAAAGAGAAGAGGGAGGAGATCATGAGCCGGCAGAGGCCGAAGAATCGCACAGAGCTGCACTCATTTCTTGCGATGGCGCAATATTACAGCCAGTTCATACCCAATTGGGGTGCAACTCGGGCTAAGTTGGAGAGAATGATCGACTTCGGTGATTTTGAGAAGTGGGATGATGAAGCCTTAGAAGCGTACAACACGCTCAAAGATCTCATCTACAAAGATCCGAAGGATGGCGGACTCTTGCTGATGATGCCCGACTTTTCGAAGCAATTCGTAGTCGACACAGACGCATCAAAGTTCGCGATCGGCGCAGTCTTACAACAGGAAGATGAGGAGAAAAAGTTGCGCCCGATCATGTTTATAACTAGAAAGCTGTGCTCGGCGGAGCGAAACTATTGTACGAGACAGAGAGAGGCACTGGCGGTGGTCTGGACCCTCAAACGGTTGAGAGAGTATTTATGGAGTGGACCTCAGTTTATAGTAAGGACTGATCACCAGAATTTACTATGGCTGATGAATCATGAACAGACTGGCCGTCTAGCAAGATGGCAGGCATTCTTGTCATGTTTCAATTTTACAATGGTCCATCTACCCGGCAAGCGAAATGTTGTCGCTGACAGCCTCTCCAGGCTAGAGTTTCACTCAGAAGTGGCAGCTCTCGTATCATCAGCAGAAATGGAGGATCTATCCCCAGACTGCACATACGAAGTGCATCATATCGAGTCGATGCAGATGGCGAGAGGGGTGACAGGATAAACAACAAGATTCCGTACAAAAATATATATATATATATAAAAAAATAATGAATATACTACCAAATTGAAGATTTTAATGTATTTTAACTATTTTAAACAAAAAAATTAAAAAAAATTGAATTTATAGCCGTTACAGTTGTTTTTCGACCGTTTGTAATTTATTTGCTAGATAGTTGTTTTGAGTTGCCTGAGCTTGGTTTTTCTTTGTTTTTATGTTGTTTTACATCAAAATCAATGTAAGTATATTTAATTTATTAAATTCTAATGATATTATTTCAAATTCAAATTCAAATTTAAATTTGACTAGAAATTTTCAAGTTTGCTACTGGTGGCAGCCACTCACTTATAGTCGTTATACATACTCATCGACTACTTGAACTATGCTTGAAATTATATTAATACTAGTTTGTTCAGCATATTTACAATGTTTTTGAAGCATAAAACCGGTGCGGAAGCTTAGACTTCAAGTTGAGTGACAGTGTTTTACACTAGTCACTTGAGTGACAGTGTTTTACACTAGTCACTGTGACACTCAGACTACTTGCCACTCACTTGTATTCGTTATACATACTCACTGCCAACTTGAACTATGCATGAAATTACATTAATACTAGTTTGTTTAGCATATTTACAATGTTTTTGAAGCATAAAACCGGTGCGGAAGCTTAGACTTCAGAGTCAGTGATCGTGTTGTACACTAGTCACTGTGACACTCAGACTATTTGCCACTCACTTGTAATAATTATACATACTCACTGACTACTTAAACTATGCATGGAATTATATTAATACTAGTTTGTTTAGCATATTTATAATGTTTTTGTATTAAAATTTCATTCCGGAGTAAAAGTGTAATCATATTAATGTTAGTGACATTTTATTCAGAAAAAACCAAAATATTTGTCAGACTAAGTTTTAAGTTTAATATTTGCGTCGATGTTTAGAGCAATGAGGGCTCTTAGTTTTACTGCAGTCTGATTTGCAATCATACTCGCTATCAGATGATTTGTGATGTGAATGGTTATTTGCATTTATGTTTAGAGCAATGAGGGCTCTTTGTTTTAGTGTAGTCTGACTCACAATCAGACTCGCTACCAGATGATTTGTGATGTGAACGGTGGGAGTGCTTGGCGCGTTTGTGTGCACGGCGCGGTTCAGGGGAATCTGATGCTTCAGAACGATAACGAGGCAAGCTTTTACTCGAAGCTGAAACAAACAACAAGATCAAAAATCAGATTGAAAATAACAGAAGTTGCGAAATTACCGCGCGTCTCTTTCAAAATATCCCTCTGCGCGGTGACGCTTACGAGCTGCCTCAGCCAAATCTTGTTTGCATTGTTTCAGCTCACTTTGCGCGGCCAGTTTGGCCCTCCGCTCGTCATCGACTAATTTAATCGTATCGTCGAAAAAAATTTTAGCTTCTTTATCACCATCGCAAAGGCTTTTGATGGTTGAATGAGCTGCCTCAAGTTTGGCTTTCAAAGCCAGGACCTCGGCTTTTGCTTCCATAGCGTCCTGCAAGTACTGCTTACTAGAGTTAGCATGAGCATCAGACCGAACAGATTCGTCATCATCCGAAATCAACCCGTTAGTGCTCTTATTCTTCCTGACAAGATGCTGGTCACTGAGTTGAAAAAGCTTTGCCACACTCTTTACCACTTCCTCGGTCAGCGGCTTGGATTTTTCTGTAAAAAAAGACAGCGCTTTCTCATCCCGATTCAACACATCTTGAAACGCGCGAGGAACAGGAGCATGGATCCAATCTGCTGTGGAACGGAGGACTCTTACAACGTTGCTTGAGTTTCGGTAGACAAATACAAAACGATAATAATTACGGTCAATCTTATCTTCGTCCGCTGCTTTAACGAACCTCTTGAGTGCTTTTCACAGACGACCAAGAGCTACGGTAGTATTATCATCTTCGATCATCGCATTTACAGATGAGGCCTTGGCAGTTGCGCGTAAAAAGTAAAGCCACTCACCAGCCTTTATTTCGACACCGTTTACCGACACAGAAGGTAAAGACATGATTCTGTCCCCATCAAGGGTACCTGCAACAAGCTCTGCCCCTTCCTCTGAAAAGATCCACTTACGGTTCCCTTCGCCACCCTTGTTACCAGGACGAAACAAACTAGTGTCTTCGGGATGCACGAACTCGACCTTGGCATCAACAGACATGAACATGGCAAACAGCAAAAAACAGGGAGGGAAACAAGACCTTGACAGTTGTGGAGGAGCCAGAGGCACTGCCGCAAGACAGCTCAATCAAGGCTGGATCCAAGCCTAGCAACTTAGCGACCTCCTCCTTCCTCGATCTGCCCTTTTCAACAACCACTTTTAAGTCGCAGGGAAAGTTACAGTTCTGTAACAACAAAACTTCATCGTTAGCAGTAATGGCTGCTGATTTTTGAGACTCGTCACGGGCAGCGAAAGCAGCGTTGATTGCGTGGCTACTCTGATCTACACTGCGATAGCTCTCCTCCAGTACTAAGTCTTGCAAAGCTGGTGCGACATGAGCTGGTTGAGCAGCTACCACAACAAAAGAACAATAATTGTAGGGCAAAAACAAACAACCCAAGATGTGCAGTGGAACCTTGGGTTGCTGCTGGTAGTAGTCCAGTGCTTGCATCTTGTGCAGTGTCGCCCATAGTGGACTTCAAGCAGCTTACTCTCAACTTGACTCTCAAGTTTTTCTAAGTCTCAAACGCAACACAACCCGCCGCGCCAAAAAAAAAGGTTGCGTCGAAGTTTTGTCAACCGACTTTTTGTTCCAACCAACACCCGCAACGTCACCCTTATTTTGTGGTGTTTTTCCAAAACTCTCGTCCGGTCCGGTTTTTCCCGTTTTTTTTTGGCGGTTGATGCAAAAATAACCAAAACTGACAACATGTCCACTTTGCAGAGTCTTGTTGCTGTGTTGTTGTATCTTTTGTACTTGCTGTGCATGTCTATTTACACACATTCTTGAGGTGTTTTCACTTTCTCTTCCGTTTGTGTTGTTTGTGGGCTTTTGTGGATGCTTATTGCCTTCAGGCCGACATGCTGGGAAACAAAAAGCGGCCTTGGTGGGAGGTGCATCAAGATCAAGCAAGATATGAGGCCAAGGTATGCTGTGCTTGCTTCTTTGCGTGCTGACAACTTTTTTGACATGATTGCAGCACTTATTTCTTGTGTGTTTGTTGTCATGCAGGCAAGATTGGTGCTCGGTCTGTCAGAACAAAAACCTACCTCGGACACTTTTTGCTCCTCTTCCTCCTCTCTTGCCTCCTCTTCCTCTTCCTCTGTTTCCCAGCCTGCTCAGATGCACAGCAATAGGAATACATGTTTGGTTGTTTCAGATACCTCGGTAGATGAGGTAGATGGACTCAGTGTAGTTTTGGAAGAAAAGAAAAAGTCTGATATTCGTCCACCCTCTAATCCATCCGTGAGGCTCTCAGCTCTTGATTCTGTTTTGCAGTCCTTGGGGGCACAGGCACAAAACGAAGAAGCACCTTTGATGGAGCTGGCAAAGTGGGGCTTGGCAGTTGTAGCTAGAATAGTTGAGGATACACAGTCTTTACCTTCTGTCGCCCCTCACACCGTCCCCCCTCATGTTTGCTCTTTACTTGGCGAGGTGCAGGAATGTTTTGTTCTCTCTAATATATCTTGTGCTTGGCTTGGTGTACCAAACGTAAGTGCCTTGCGTCCCTTTATTGGTTTTTAGTTTGCTAATACACGTGTTGATTATGATCCTGTGTCTCGTGAAGAACTTGGAATGGATACATACGGAGTTGATTTTTATTTATCTAAGTTCCATCCATCCCACGATCGTCACATACGGAGTGGTAGACAGTTTGTTGAGTATATAACGGAGAGTAAAGTATACGACGAGTACGCCAGCTTCCCCGTCTATTGGAAGCAGGTTCTACCGGTCTTCTCTCTCTCTCTCTCTCTCTCTCTCTCTCTCTCTCTCTCATTCTCTCTTTCTTTCTTTCTTTCTTTCTTTCTTTCTTTTTTCCTTTTTGCTTTCCTTCATTCCTTCTTCCCTTCCTGCTTTCCTTTTTATTTTTTCTTTCTTTCTTTAATTTCTTTTTTCAATTTCTTTCTTTTTTTGTGCAACTTTTCTTTTTTGGTTATCTGCACATGCGTTTCTTTGTTTTGCTTGAACAGGCGATTTCGGCTGCAATCAAGAAGGGGGAGCCATACATGCACCAGCCAAAGCACAAGTTGCGACGAACCCAGCCCCAGCTAGCGGTTGCTTGGGAGGCGGGGGAGGCGGGGCTCTCGAAGTGTGAGCGTTGTGTCCCACCAACGTACCATATAGAATCCGCAAGCAGCAGGGCTCACAAGTGTTTTTCTTCGGGCATCGCATTTACAGGCAAAGAGAGGCCCAATGCCCGAGTGCAGAGTTTTGAAATCAGCGCCGCCATTGACGACCAGCCCAACCGCCTGATCAGAAATTTGCAATTACTCCAAAAGGATGTCGAAGCGCGTGCAGGTTGAGTTCCAGTTGATGTGGGGGTCATTTTTGCGCAGAAGGGCTCCATTCAGTCGGGATGCGGATTGTGGTTGTCAATGTCCCCCCCTTGTCAAGGTTGATGGACAATGGGTGCAGCTGTATGTTCCGAGATGCTTGCACGGAGTTCGGTAACACACCCCCCCCCCCCCCCCGCCTCGTCCCAAGGTTGCAGACACCGTGGTTCTCCAACCAATTTTTTGCTACAATGTCACGTCTTGTTTTTTTTTTTTTTTTTGGAGGTGGTTGTTAAAAGTTTTTGCCTGTACTTTCAAAAGCATGACGTGACATTGCAGCCTGTTTTTCGCACAAGTCGAAAACAATTTTGCAATTTAGGACCCCTGTTTGCTCTCTCGGTCAGCGCCAGATGCCTTTGGCCGACATACGTACTTTCTGGACCAGACAATTTGGACAATTTTTGATTCACCCCTGGAAGGATTTGAAGCAAGCCGTGGTCCCTCCTTCTCGCCCGATTTGGACACGTTTGCACCGTCAGTTCCACGTGGAGTTTCGACACAGTGAAGTCTGGGGTAAATGCCACTATTGTCGAGAATTTGCACAGAAATCGAACAGGCTCGTTGAATTACAAACAAGTGAGGGTAAGAGAGAGCTCACTTCAGAAGAAGAAAAAGAGAAAAAAAAAATTGAAAGAGAAATAAAAAAAACCGAACACCATTTCAACGCTAAGGAAGACACGAACGTTTTTGACGAACATTTACAGTTAGTTCAGGACGACCTTTCATATGTGTTGATGATTTTTGATTTTTCGCGAATGAGCGTGGGGGGTGGTAAGACTGCAGCCGTTAACGATTGCATCGCAGTACTTTTAATGGGGGATGGGTTGGGGATCAAGAGAAAGTATATAGACACCCTCCCCCTTCCTGACGACCCAGGACCCAATAACGATTTCTTTTTTTACCTGCAGTGGCAAAACTGTATGCTGCAAAAGGTAATTCATGCACTGCCGGGCAAAAACAAATTCATTCAATGGTCGGACGGTGGCAGAAAACATTTCAAGCAATGGTTTGCACTTGCCGAGGCCAGCCTTACAAGAATTAAACATCCATGGCTGCAACATTTTTCCTGGCATTTTTGGCCATCTAATCATGGCAAAAGCCTATGCGATTCACACGCAGGAAAAATTGCACAAATGGTGGCATACGTGGCCTTTCACAACGACTGGATTTGGGAAACGTCACGTGACCTTGGTTGGCTTATCAGAAACAAACTTTCTGATTCTGAGCCTATGTTTATTGAAGACAATATCAACCGAAATGATAAATACCGTCACCCGGTGAACGGTATTGATGATCTCGGTTGGTTTCATCATTTCGAGGCTACCACAACACCTGGTCTCCTGAAAATCAAACAACTTTCAAATTCAAACGAAATTGCTTTTCGTTTCACTACAGAGACAAAAGCAAAGACTGTTTTGAATACTCTTGCTGGTGATAAAGGGTTCTGGTGGCCCCAAGAGCTTGGTCTTCCTCCAGTTGCTCCTCGGCCGCTGCCGCGTCATCGTATAGCTCGAAGAGGCAGACAGCAACAGGCACGTAGAAATATTCGTCGTTAGTCAAGTTTTTAAAAACTTCATAGCTCACTCACTCTGAAGTCTAAGCTTCCACACCGGTTTTATGCTTGAAAAACATTATAAATACGCTAAACAAACTAGTATTAATATAATTTCATGGATAGTTCAAGTTGACAGTGAGTATGTATAATTATTACAAGTGAGTGGCAAATAGTCTGAGTGTCACAGTGACTAGTGTACAACACGATCACTGACTCTGAAATCTAAGCTTCCGCACCGGTTTTATGCTTCAAAAACATTGTAAATATGCTAAACAAACTAGTATTAATGTAATTTCATGCATAGCTCAAGTTGGCAGTGAGTATGTATAACGAATACAAGTGAGTGGCAAGTAGTCTGAGTGTCACAGTGACTAGTGTAAAACACTGTCACTCAAGTGACTAGTGTAAAACACTGTCACTCAACTTGAAGTCTAAGCTTCCGCACCGGTTTTATGCTTCAAAAACATTGTAAATATGCTGAACAAACTAGTATTAATATAATTTCAAGCATAGTTCAAGTAGTCGATGAGTATGTATAACGACTATAAGTGAGTGGCTGCCACCAGTAGCAAACTTGAAAATTTCTAGTCAAATTTAAATTTGAATTTGAATTTGAAATAATATCATTAGAATTTAATAAATTAAATATACTTACATTGATTTTGATGTAAAACAACATAAAAACAAAGAAAAACCAAGCTCAGGCAACTCAAAACAACTATCTAGCAAATAAATTACAAACGGTCGAAAAACAACTGTAACGGCTATAAATTCAATTTTTTGTTTAAAATAGTTAAAATACATTAAAATCTTCAATTTGGTAGTATATTCATTATTTTTTTATATATTATTTTTTTTTGTACGGAATCTTGTTGTTTATCCTGTCGTCCGATATAACCGATCGGGTCTACGTCATAGCCCGCAAGGTCCGGATCATGGGATATGTTGTACAGCACATGTCCTCGAGGATGCTGAGTGGTCCTATGAAGCATATGAGAATATGAAGGCGGAGATAAAACAAGAAGAGATTAAGCAAGAAGCATATGCGGAACCCCCGCAGGAGAACAAGGAGGAGTTAGACGAAAACCCTGAGAGGATAGGAGTGCAGCTAGAGGATGGGACTATCCACATAGCCTCACCCACTGCATGGAGACAGCAACAGGCTCTCGATCCGGAGTTCAAAGAGCTAATACAGCTATACAAGAACCCGAACGAGCTGAAAATGACGAAGGAGATTAAGGAGCAACAGAAGGAGATGGGGTGGAGAGACGGTCTCTTGTGGTACAAAGGCCAACACGGGCGCTATGCATCACAACCAGACAAATGGACTCTCTGGGTTCCTGAGAAACTCAGACACATCATTTTTGTCGCTGCTCATAACTGCCCACTACTGGCGCACCCGGGCCGACAAAGAACGCATATGTTC
Organism: Paulinella micropora; assembly: GCA_019918135.1. Classification (NCBI taxonomy): domain Eukaryota; phylum Cercozoa; class Imbricatea; order Euglyphida; family Paulinellidae; genus Paulinella; species Paulinella micropora. The sequence goes on along the minus strand of WBZZ01004097.1, from coordinate 152,814 downwards.
ATTTCGAGACGATTCTGGTGGAAGAAGATGAAGGAGAATATTGATGAACAGGTCAATGCATGCATCCCATGCAAGACATCCAAAACACCATTGAAGGCGAATTTTGGCCAGATCGGGACTTTTCCTTTACACTTAGGAATGTTCGAGTTCTTACACACTGATCATGTAGGACCTTTCCCGGTCACGACGGAAGGTTACAGATACCTTCTAACGGCCATAGACAGAGCCACCAACTATGTATGGGTGGTCCCAGTCAAAGACGTTACGGGAGAAACAACAGCCAAGGCGTTGATTGACAGGATCATCTCACAGATTGGGGTGCCGAGAAAAATATGCTCAGATCGAGGCTCTGACTTTAATAATGAAGTCATCGACAATGAGCTGTTTGGGTGAGACTTCGGGCGAAGATGGAGGCGGAGCAAATAGTACAGGCGCATAGGGAGGCGGAGCGCAGGAAGACTGATGCTGAAGGTGTCAGGCAGGCACACCTGGATCAAGTCAGATTTCAGGTCGGGGATATTGTACTACTGTATCATCCTCAGGTTCCTCAGGGAGTCAGCTCGAAGCTGTTCATCCACTGGAAAGGACCATACCAGATCATGGAACAGGTGTGGCCTTTGAATTATAAAATCAGGGGCAGAGGGAAAGTTCAAATAGTCAATGTACGAAGGCTGATTAAGTATGATCCCTTCCTACTTGAAGATGAGTCCGTTGATCAAGCACTCAAACGGATGGAGGCTGACTTTAAAGAGGTCCCACCAATCCGTCAGGAGGATATCTCGGAACGGGATGCCTACAGGGCACCAATTGCGGAGAAGGAGGAGGCTGAGCTGGAGAACAAGCGGGCCACCGACCGCAAAAGTGCGGCGGGGACTCAGACCCGCAAAAGGGTGGAGTCGAACGTGCCGGAAGGAAAGTTCACGGAGGCGCAAATAAGGAGAGCGCAAAATGACCTTATCTACGACCGACCGAGAAAGGCGATAAGGACGGCACGTTTGCAAGGAGTCCATCAAGAGGGGAGCGATGACGGAGATCAAGACCCTCGCGCGGGCAATGACACTCTCGTTCACCCCAGTTGGAAAGAAGGAGATGCGATTGGACATATTTCATGGGCCAAAGACGCTTTTTACTTGGTGAGGCCTGCGGCTCAACACGTAGCCGATGACACGCTCTCAGATTTATATCTCATGAGAGTCATGGCAGTACCTCACAAACGCCATACGCGATCGAATCGAATTTCGACTGCGGCACAAATAATACAACCAGTCTTACATTTCTGGAGGAGTCTGGATTCAGTGGAAGATCCTAAAGTAAGACAATACCTTCCAGTATATAAAGACGCCAAGACTTGAGACATGGGATAATACCATATCTCCCACAGATAAAGATCATACCGCGTGGACCATACAAGCACTACCACGAGGGGTGCTGGACATTCCTTTTGACTTGGCACAAGGCGCAATCCCTTACAAAATTTGGGACGTCCTCGAACAGTCTACCTTAGACTTAACTTTGGTTGGAGGTCCTCCACCAGGTAAAGGAGTCCGCGCGCGTAAACGGCGTCTATAGTAAGTATTTTTTTCTCTAGAAGTATTGTGGACCTGATCGATTGCGAACATAGCATTGATCCAATATCGTCCCGACAACCTTACTTAGATATTAAAGCTACTACAGCATTCATTCTTCTAGAGATTAACAAGACAAAGCTGACAAAAAATAGGCATTCTATTCTCTTGCTTCGGCAGAGACAGACGAGACGGCCACGAAACAGCACCGTTACGGGATCGCTATTTGAGTGAGCGATGGTGTTTCCTGGATACGACCCGCATTAGTACCAGAATGATGATCTCATTAAAGACTCTACAGTCTAATCAAGAACTGATATATTTTAATAACATGAACTGCTACACCGGATTCCATCGATCTCTACTTGTATCGGCATATCGCAAGGTTAGGGCGCACTCAACCCAACTTCGGATACAGTCGTCAGACTTGATCACCTGACACTATATTAAATGATACCGATTTATACAAGGGTATGTCTTCACAAAAGTAAATGTATTTATGGAAACCGACGACCGGTTATTACATATATATGGAAATGGCGACATTACATTATTACTCAACCATAAAACATTATACTTGGACATACTGCACAAATATCTTATCGACAGAAGAAAGAGGAAGATTTTAATATAGATACTGAATGTGCTAGAGTATATATACGATTGGTACCGGGGCAAGTATCATTGTTGTTTTATAACGGCTAATTCGTGGGTTGATGTATCTTCATACATAACTCTAAACGAATCTTAGTCAGAAAAGAAATCAGTATAAAGCGTATTATGACGGAGCACAAATACCAAAAGATTATTTTTCTGAGCAATGATTTTGCTGGAGGAAGCAAAACATTTAATAAAAATATTCAAATGTCATTCACACCAACCAAAATGAATGTTAAGTTTATCCACTATATGAACGACCAGACCGAAACCAAAACCAGAATTCTTTATATGGACAGAATTGGAATTATTGGAACATTTGCGGACAGCACCACAGCAAACATTTCAAACCTCTGTTATAATTTGGGTGTTGTCGGATGGACTGACGGACAATATACATTTAAAGTCCTTGAAACTGACAGCGGAAATATTGATACAGGAAATTTAGCGGGAAGAATTGTTGTGTGTTTGGAATTCGTAGGGTAGGTGAAACCTACCCAGATTGTTGCGGATTTATCCGCAACAAATTCGTTGCATAGAATATAGGATGGAGAAAATAAACAATGTCAAGGTGAAGCCAGTAAAACAAGAGGGTGATGGAAATAAAAAAGCAAAAGTTTATAAATTATTTAATGAGCCGTATGCCAACATATTTCTACTTGCCCGTAAGAAGAGCGGGAAAACGACAGCACTCTTTGAAATACTGAAACGGACGACAGACAAAAAAACCCGTATTGTCATTATTGCTTCAACGATACACAAAGACTACATTTATAAAGCAATGGTAAAGCACTTTAAGAACAGAGGAAACCCGATGGCAATATATACCTTTCTTAAATCAGATGGTGTAAATGTCATTGATTATGAGTTAGACAAACTGAACAGACAGGACGAGCAAGACGAAGGAGAAGTAAAACAGGACAAAGAAGATAGAGAAGCCACAATTTCTTTATTTCGGAAAGGAAAAGAAAAAAGAAGAAGGAGGTGAGAAGAAAGAAAGGCCAAGTAAGTATATTTCTCCAGAGGTTGTTTTTGTTTTGGATGATTTAGGAAGTGGATTAAGAGACAAGTCCGTAAGTGATTTGTTAAAAAAGAACAGACACTATAAATCAAAGGTTATTATGTCAAGCCAGTATTTAAAGGACCTACGGCCAGAAGCCATTAAGCAGTTAGATTATTTATTAATCTTTCCGGGCCAATCTCAGGACAAAATGGAACTCGTGTATAAACACTTAGACTTATCTTTTGACTTTGACTACTTTCTTCAAAAGTATCACGAAGCAACAAAGGAGAGATTTAATTTTCTTTATGTCTCAAGTGTTGATGATGAGTTACGGAAGAATTTTGCTTACAGATTGAAATGAATAAAAAATTTGGAATTAATTATTTTTTTCTGTATTATATAATCATCTATCTTTTATGGTAGTAAAAACAACTCGTGTTGAAGTCATTCCAACAATCGGCAAACGAACTATTAACTCAAGCACCAACATGGCTGGAGGTAAAAAGAAAACTGGACGGAAGAAGGGCAAGGGGCAGGCTGGTGGTAAAATTAACTGGCAAAAAGTGGGCAAAACCGCAATGGCTGTTGATAAATTTCTTCGCAATAATAAGTTAATCTCTAGGACTGCGGGAGCATTAAGTAGCGTTGGGGTACCTTACGCTGGTAGTGTTGGTGCTGTAGCATCAAGACTGGGGTATGGTAAGCAGAAAGGGCGAGGAGCACTCAAGTTTTAAAGATATTTTGTTTTGACTTCGTCATCACAAAACATCGATGACCATTATTTTTTCCTAAAATAAAAAAACGATGGTTTAGAATAAGTGAGAGTGCGATAGCACGAAACGCAATTCTAAACTATCTATAGAATGGTTGCTAAAACCAAAAAAACAAGGAAGCCTAAGGTAAGACCCCCGAGGGTTTATAGGAATAAGAGCGGGAAGCCGTATATTATCCAGAAGGGTAAAAAATATTATCTTAATTTCGGTAAAAAGACAAATGATATGAGCACACTTCAAATTGTTAAACTTTTTATGAAATACTTAAGCAGACCAAAATCAAAGCGAGCACCTAAGCGAAAAGAAGGCTTGCGAAAAGTCCAGAGTTTGTCGGAGATTGAGCAAAATACTAGAACCGCCATTAATGACCACTTAGACAAACTCAGGAAGGAGAAATACGAAAAGATTGATGAGATTGACCAAAAAGAGAAAAAAGCACGAGTTGATGCTGAAGAAGAAAAGAAGAGGCAAGAAAGAAAAGACATAGCAGATGCTAAGGAAAGGCAGGATGAGTTAGCAAGGATACACCGCAATGAACTATCCGACATCAAGGAACGACAAGAACAAAAAGCCAGAGAACTAAGAAGGGAGCAAAAACTCATAGATGATGTAAAATATGAAGAAGATAGAAAAAATAGGATACAGGCATTACCACCGCCACCACAATATCAATATATTATGCCACCACAGCAGGGGCAACCACAAGAACAACAGGCACAGCCAGAGGTAAAAGTTAAGCCAAATAAAGAATTTGAAGACTATAAAAAATTAATTATAAATTCTGGAGTTTTTACTCAAGCAGATATAGATAATTGGGTTCCTAGCAAAATACAAAGTATAGCAGAAAGCATAAAAAATTTCAAGAACAAAAACTGACAATGGACCAAATGAAAAAATCGCTAGAAGCACAAGAAGCATTAAATAAAAATATAGGAAACAAACTAGAGGAGGCTAAATACAGATTAATGTTGAAGAATGGATTGTCAAATAGTAATGTTGAAAAAAAACTGACTATTAAAATTCTTGGTGAAGCACTAAGGGAAAACTTAAAAATGAAGGCCACGATGTTAAAGGTTGGAACCAAAGGGCATCATGGATAATAGACAAAATTGTAGAACATAAAATAGATGTTGGACAAAATAAGGACGAAGTAAAAAAGAAACTCGCAGAATATTTGGGCTTACAAACTGGAACTGGTTTAGAAGCTTTGATTAATAAAGTGTTTTCCGTAAAAAAACATTAAAAAGTATTTATCACGAAAAGAATGGGTTCATGCGATGAGAAAAAAAGATTATGTTAAAACTCTTATAAATAAATATTGAAATGAGCAACAGCCAGAGCAACCACAGCAACCAGAGCCACAGCCTGAGCCACAGCAACCACAGCAACCAGAGCCACAGCCTGAGCCACAGCAACCACAGCAACCAGAGCCACAGCCTGAGCCACAGCAACCACAGCCAGAGGAGCCACAGCCTGAGCCACAGCAAGAGGAGCGCACCAACGAAGTTGGTGATGCGTCCTTTGGACAGCAACAGCCAGACGAACAAACTGGAGAGGGGCGAGGACTAATGACTTATGAAATAGACGACATAATGAAAAAATATGGATGGTATCTCGGAGCGATAGCCAGTGATAAAATTTACAAACTAAATCCAGAAAAAAGAAAGCGATACGGATTTATTATGAATTTGGACAATCACAAACAAGCGGGGTCTCATTGGATTGCTATATGGGTAAGTCTGGATAAAGACAGGAGTGTTGAAGTGTATGACCCTTTAGCACTTTACGAGCCGACGGAAGACTTTCAGCAACAAATGAAACAACTAATCGACCGAAGCCACCCCGATAGTTATTTATTAATGAAGGTTAATCAAGTAAAAGAGCAGAGTGATACGAGCGACACATGCGGATGGTTTGCTATGAGGTTTTTAATGGAGCGAGCGAAAGGTATTAAATTTAAATTCGCCAGCGGTTATACAGATTTAAAAGAAGACGAAGCAGAAAAGTTAAAATCACAGAATGGTTATGGATTTGACACCTACATATAAATTATTTATTTGTATTATATATCATAGATTACAAAGGAGGCAGGTCGAGCGGTATCTATTACATAAATAGTAAAAATTGGATAACTGGCACGGACTCAGATTTTACACACGAAATAAACTTAAAATCGCTAGACAATCCCACACACTGTAAAATTCTTCATACTTATGTACCAAAATCGTATTACTCTGTGGCTTCACCATATAATACTTTTACATTATCCAAAGACGGGTATGAGGCATTAATTACAATACCTGAGGGCAACTACACAATGAACAACTTAAAAATAAGTTGTCTGAGATACTGACGGCAGAAAGTCCGAATGATTATACTTATGTAGTCAAAGCAACAATACAAACACAGAAGCGGAGGATGGTAAATTAACATTCAGTGTTTCAAATAACGGAGGTATTCAACCGCGGTTTATATTTGATGCTGATACCCGTATTCATGAGGTTATGGGATTTGATAGAAATTCAACATATTTCTTTGCCAATGATTTTATTAAATCGCCGAATGTAATTATTCTAACTGGTGAAAAAACTTTGTATCTTCAATCGGATTTGGTAAATGAAGGTGATAATCATGTGCTACAAGAAATATACACAGCCAACGAAATTCCTTTTGGGTCTGTCATCTATGATGGCTCTGGAAGCGAATACGGGAAAACATTATCCGCAAGTTCAAATAATGTATTCAGGTTTTACTTGACGGACGAAAACGACCAAGCAATAAATCTTAATGGTTTGGGAATAGTTATGACATTATTGGTTTATTGTGAAACTAATTATTTTAGTTTATTTAATTCATTTTTCAATCTTTTGAAAAAGAGATAAATATCAATTAATTTTAGAATTATTTATTTTTTTCTATAAATATATTCTGGTGAATTAGTTAATTTACACCACTTCAAAAACAAAACAAAAATGCCTGTCCAATACGGCGGAGAACTTACTCACAGCCAAAGCGAACTTATTCGCGGTAAGTATTCGCTTAACAAACTTACCGCCCGTGAAAGTCTTGCAACAATTCCAATTACCACTGTCGGTGGAATTGAATCAACTTTTGAAATTCCTACTCGTCCTTTGAACCTCGCAAGGTCTGTGTTGCGATTTACCTACACACCAGATGCGGGTGGCGGTGCTGGAAGGTATAACCGAATTCCTATGGACTGCCTACCGATGATTAAGACGATTGAACTGCGAAGCCGAAGCGGTCAGTATCTGTGTAATCTTCAACATGTTGGAAATTACACTAAGATGATTTGGAAGCCAGAGATTTCTTACGATAGATTTATGGCTTTGGATAACCACGGGGCTGGGTCTGGTTATGGGTCAATGCTTCAAAAGTGTAATGCCCAGAATGAAATTCAAGCATCGCCTGCCGCAAGAGGAGCAATTGATGATGCTTATGCCTTTCAACTCGATGATGGTAAGACTAATTTCACAGCAATTGGTGATACAAAGGCGGCGGACCAATCAGCCAACATTCTTGCTCGTGTAAACGAAATGTTTTCAACCCTTGAAAATAGAATTCTAAATTATGTAGCACAGCCACCTATCACAGCCCGCCGTCATAATGACGCACTTATTGCGAATGGAACGGGTGCCCCATCTGTTGTAAATGTTGCTTATGAGGAGGCGAAGTATTTTGAAGGTGGAACTGATAATAAGGCTACTCCCGTTATCAATGTGTCTATTCCTCTAGGCATGCTTTTTGGAACCATTTTTGAAATTGATAAGACTATCGGCTTTAATGAAATTCTTGATCTGAGGATTGTGTGGGAGGGAACACAGAAAACCGTATTTTATGGAACTGATGCCTTGAGTGTTGCAGCAGGAGCGACTGCCACCGCACAATCCGCAAATATTACCAACCTTAACTCATTTCTCGCTGTTGAAACCGACCCGAATGTTATCTTGGGTGTTCAACAAAAGATTGCTGGTGAAGGATTTTCGTTTAAGACTGAATACCCTATCTCTTGGAAAACTAATCTCGCGGCGGGAACTCATTCATTTGTTTTGAAGATGAACCGCTCGCAGCGTGAGAGAATTCGCCGAATTTACACGAGCGCTTTTAATAATACTGAAACTTCAAGCACCGCATTTGATTGCGATAACCGAGCACAAGATAAGATTACTGATTATTATACTACTTTGGATAGTAATAGAATTCAGCAGTTTGATATCAAATGTAGTAATGATGAGGATTATATGCTTTTGAACGAAAAAATTAAGGGCTCTGCTATTTTGAACTCTAATGTGTATAAATATAAGTGGTTCCATGTTGATTTCTGGGATCACAACCGCCCGCTTTATGACAAGAGAGAAGAAGATGGTTATGAAGTGGCAGGTCTGTCTTTGGATACCGAACGACGATATGAATGGAGTGCGACTGGTGCGAAGCAATTGAATTATTATACTTATGCTATTCTTCAGAGGACTATTGTTGTTAAGGGAATTGAAATTATGATGAGTTAAAAGAAACATAAAAAAGAAAATAAAAAATATTTTTTTGTTTATATACAAGAGATGTCTCACCAGAGAAATTTAATCGCACAAAATCCCGACGAAAAATTTATAAATGTCAAAGTCGGATATGATGGACACGTTGAAACTAATCATATGAAGACCGCTTTTGGTGAAACCCTAACCAGTTCCTTAACACCAGTATTACAGGAAATCTTTCCATATACCATTAATTCACGGATATGGACATTAACTCAGACAAATGCGAGTGTTTCACTTCTGAATAATATGGCTGAATTAAAAACGACTACTAATGCTACCGCTGATGCCTGTATGGTAAGCAAAAGAAAAATAAAATATCGCACTGGTATGGGTGTTGTAGCCCGCTTCACTGCTTTATGGACAACAGACGAAACCGAAGATTATTATTCGTGGATAGGTATCGGAGATAACGATTTATCTAATGGTTTCTACTTTTACAAAACTAGAGATGAAGGAATGATTATTCTACATTGCATTGGAGGAATCCCAAACGCATTTTATCAAGCATACTGGGATGACCCGTGCGACGGAACAGGAGATATGCCTGTATTAGACTGGACGAAGGGAAATGTATTTCAAATTCAATTTCAATACTTAGGCTTTGGTGCTATTAAGTTTTCTATTGAAAATTCAAAGACAGGCGATTTTCAGTTAGTCCATATGATTAAGTATGCAAATGCCTACACTGGTGTCAGTCTGCGGAATACTACATTTCCATTTGTAGCACGAATTATTAATAATAATGTTGGAGTTGGAATACAAAGACTGAAGACAGCCAGTTGTAGTTTGTTTGTTGAGGGAACCAACACTATTAATACAAGTATTACAAATACGGCGGAAGGGAGTAAAGCAGGTAATATAACTGAAAGCCCCATTTTAAGTATCAGGAATAAAGCACTATACAATAATAGCCTAACCAACAATTCGAATGTCTTTCATTCATTGATAAGTATTACAAAGGAAGATAGTAAGGCAAATATTGTAAGAATGGTATTGAACGGGACACTGACAGGGGCTGGTTTTGCTGATGTTGATGCTAAAACTTCAATTGTAGATATAGACACAAAAGCATCCGCTATCGCCAACGGAACAACAATTTTTAAGATGTATGTTAATGCTGGCTCTACTCAGCAGATTAATCTCAGAACTTACGATATTCAATTAACCCCAAATGATGTGTTGACATTCACACAAAAGGCTGTGTCTGCAGGCGGGTCAGGTAATGGTATTAATGTTATTGCTAACTTTATAGAAGACCACTGAAGCAAAAAAAAATTGTTTATAAAAAATTGTTTTTGTTTATATTTTAATTTACTTTATTTTTTTTGTATCTTTCTTTTACGATACGAATAACATCGCTCACACTAGTGGCTATCTCTTCACCTTCCCGAGTGGTTTCGCTCGCTTTCCTTAATATACATCCTTCTTCTGTACATGTAGCATTTGCTATCTCTTCTCCTACATTAGCATTTATTTCAGTGATACCTGTCTCTTTTAAATCAGTCACCGTAAAAGGAGTGCTTGGTTCGTCGCCCGTTATGGGTTCCAATGGAATAACTACTTTCACATTATCATCACGTGGCTTGTATTGTTCATAGAAAGATACAATGTCAGGTTTAGTCCATTTAATTGATGGTTTCTTAATTTCGCTGTCAAGGTTCCATTTTTCAATTTCATTCAAGTAGTCCTGTTTAGTGTTCAGGTCAGTCGTCTTATATATAAAGATTTTTAAAAAATATTTTAGCAAAAATATCAAATGAATTTTTTTACTTCGCTTTTAATGTCCGTACATTTTTCAAACCACGGCTGTTTCATAACCCATTCAAGGTATGGTTTATCAATAGTCGCAACATCTTGAATTTTCTTACCTTTATATTTACCAAATGGAAAAGTATCCTTTGGCTTCCCTTCTCTACTTTTCTCAATTGACTTAATTTCTTCATCAATCATCTGTTGGACATCTCTTACTGAAAAGAATTCCTTATTCTTCTCAATTGAAAGTCGTCCAAATTTTTCAGATAGTCTGGCGAGGGTGGTCATTGGTCTATATAGACTGGTAAAAAATTTTATGGAAAAAAAATTAATTAATTAATTGACATTTTGTTCATAAATCTTTTAATATCCAAAAGGTCTAGTTTCGATAGCATTCTCCACAATTCCGATAACTTGTCTTTTCGTATATGTAAAACTAAATATCTTTTCTAAGTATTCGCTTGTTATTTTTTTCTTTTGTTTGTCTCGCGTTATCTTGTTGTTTTCTATTATAACTACTTTTCCAGACTTCTCAATTCGCTTAGCAATCCGTAATTCTTCATCAGTCTCCAACAATTCAGCCAGTTCATTTTTTCCATTCTCAAATAATTCAGTGTTTGTAATACCTAGCCCGCAACTTATTACACTTAACATATTTGGTAAATTCAACGCTTTTTTCGTTTCATAGTTCATACTAAATCCTTTTACTTTCATACTTGCTTTACCATTATCTAATAAGTATCCATAACATTTCGGCCCGCCTCCCACAAAGGTTTTTATTTTCGCTCCTTTCAATTCATCAGTCCAATCTCCAAGTAAATCGCCAGTCTCTACATCAGCCTCATTAATTTCTTTGTTAGTCGTATATATTACGCTGTCTGTGTCATGATACAATATCCTATTGCCTAATCTGTCCATCATATTGTAAAGTCTCATTCTCGCGTGGCATGTAGTAAATAAAGCAACCACAATATTTGTTTTAATCGGGTCGCTCACCGCATCCTGTTTTAAGTCATAACTGGCTTCTACAATTTGGTCGTTAATTATGTTAATATTTATATTATCCACTGATTTATCGTTCAATAGTTTGTATAAGGTATCTTTATCCTTTGTCATTTTATTCTGTGTTTTATTTTGTTTCTGTCCAAACTTGCCCCATAAAGAGTTCAAGCACAACTTAGCCACTGCTCGCCGTCCTTCGTTTTTAAATATTTTGCTTTCATCCATCTTAACTCCCATTTTAACTTCCATGCTGTTTATGTAATTTTGCTTTTCTGCTTCCGTATTACATCCCGCGGGATATCCGCTGGACTCTTGTTTTACTTTCAAGAATGTCTTTATGTATTTTTTGAATAAGCTACTGCTTTGTTCTTTCCAGTGCCATACTTCATATACTTTTATCAACTTATACCCTTTGTCTAAGGCCTTGTAAATTTCTGGAGTTGCCCATGTGCCTGTTATTGCTCGTTCTTTATCAGTGTGCTTACATTCTCCATGTTGCTCAGTCATTCCGCACTTATAGCATAAGTAATACATCATCTTACCTCTATCCGCCTTCGGTAAGACTGGGTGTAGTAAGCCTCTAGGTGGTAGCATCTTAACCTTAGCCACTCCGAAATATTCTCTGTTTATAATTTTATTTTTCATATTTTTTCTTTCCTCCTCGTTGCTTGGTCGTATTATGATATGGTGTCCGCTTGGATAAAGGTCGTAATACATCACGGTCGGATAAAGTGAGCATATGTCAATATATTTCGCATACTCATTATTATGTCGTGATTTCCAATATAATTTCAGAGCATTCACTCTACCTCCAAACATTGCCTCTCGTGGGTTTAGTCCTTCTTGTTCAGTAATTCGTTCGTTTGTATCCTCTGCCAGTCTTTCACTGGTTTTCATCAGGTTCCATTCACACTCCCAGATACTTATTACTTTCGCTTGTTCGTTAAGTTGTTTTTCTCTTCTCATTGTCCCTTGTATAGTTCGCCAATTGTCTTATTTTTCTTCACATTCAAAGCATTGCTATTCCAACACTTATCACATCCGTGCCAATGACACCCGTAAAACTCATAAGCGGTTTTGTTTTTCTCATCCCATCCATCTACATACACACGAGATTGCCCGAGTTGAAACATTTTTTCACCTCCGTTGAATGCGTGTTTAATATCGGTTTTGTCTAACCTGCTTCTGTATGCTAACCATTCTACACAAGCCCTAGAAGTCATCCTGTTTTGCTTTTCCGCTTTCAATATCGCAATTGAATTCTCTGGCATAAACTTAGCACGATACAAAGCCATAACACTACTCGCAATAGTTGTATATTGAAAAGGGTCAATACCAAACTCTAGAAACTGGTTTCTAAAATCTATACAGCCCTTTCTCAGTATATCAACATCTGAATGACAATACTCTGCGATTTCCTTCGCCATATCAAAGTGGTTATGTGCTTTCACTTGTTCGTCATACCATTCAAGAAATTCTTTTCGTTTATCTCCTCGCATCGTGTCGTAGCCGTAATGTTTCTTATGTGGCATTACACCGACATAGTTTTTATTTTTAGCCGTATTGAAGAAGTGCGGGAAGAAACCTTTCTTAAGTTTCGTAAGCCCGAATGTCTTTGGAAAGTCTGACAATTGCATCGTAAGAAAACTTAGGCTGTCTATAAAGCGATACTTCTTAAGTGTCATCATCATAATCTTACCGCCCTCATAAATTACAAATGGAGTTTGTCCATTATCAACCAACCACTTAATAATAAACTGACAATCATAACCACGGGCATTGTGTGCAATAAATGTAAATCCGCTGTGTTTAGTGTCAAAAGCCCAATTACAGAAATCTTGAATGTTCTTATGTATAATAGGGGAGGGGGTTTCACCCCCTACCATACCCCCACCTTTTTTGTCAAGGGTTTGGAAAGGGGCGGGGCCCCTTCCGTCGTAATACTGGCTTTCCGCATGATTAACAATGTGCTCGCCTGTGTCCTGTGTCGCTTCAAAGTCAAAGAATATGTATTGCTCTGACGGCGGTAAGATTTCTTTTTGGACTATTTCACATTGGTGCTCAAGCGGTTTCACTAGTTTGCAATTTCGGCATTTTGCATATCCGCATTTGTGCTCATCCTTCTTTCTGTAATTAAGACCGCACGATTTACATTTCGCTTTAACATCGCAGTTTGTCGTCATGTGGTTATTAAAGCATTCAGTGTTTGGAAACTTTCTATTACACTTCTCACATTCTTTCCACTGGCTCTTGTCATTTATTCCCTTACATCCGTTGGTTTCACAGATACAACATTTGGCTTCACAGGCGTGTCTTTTTTGGTATCCCCTTAGACACAACTCGCAGAAGTTTTCCTTTCCTAGCATAGACTTCATGTTAGTTATGGCATCGTAATGTCCTTCAGTCTTTAGAATGTAAAGGTTAGTCAGCCGTTCACCGTTCGCATCAAGTAGTCCTGTTTTATAAATGATTTTGTCAGGAAATTCAACAATAACCAGATTGTATTTAATGTGATTAGCAAATGTATTAATTTCTGGTATTCCACACACATCCTTAATGACCTTTGCTTCATCGTGTAAAGCCTCGGCCATTTCCTGCTGTATCTTTCGTCCTCGCATAATTTGCGAGAATTTTTGGTGTTTTTCAATTTTTGCTTTAACTACAACGATTGCTCGTGCTAAGCATAAGTTATCGCTGTTTGTAATACAGATTACTCCTTTCTTTCTGTATATATCCAATTTGTTCAAAACCTGTAGCCTTGTCCCGCCCGTCGGCATTTTAACAGATTTCAATACAAATTTTAATTTATCAAAGTTTATTCCGTTCTCATCTATGTAAAGACTTTCGTTGCTTTGAAATATTGCTGACAATCTTTCCAAAACTTTTTCAACCGAGATTTGATTAACTTTGTGTAAGCCTGTTGATACTTTTCCATAGTAATCAACAAACTCAATACCTAGGCTAACCTTATCTTCGGGTGCTTGTCGTTTTACAAAGTCGTTCAACACAATCTCAATAAATCTTATCACATCGCGCATCGTGAACGATCGGAAGTTGCCGTTAATCCTTACCGCATATCGGCTTTCATTTATTCCTAGTTCGTGTTCCTTGCTGTCGTCCCTTATGATATCATAATTACCATACCGCAACAAGTCTCTGTAATTTTCTTTCATTTCTTTTTTCTCTTCAATCGTAGGTAAAGGTGGTGCTATTGGTATAGCATGGTGTTCAAAATACACCGCACCTCTTACTTGGTTCAAGTAGTTTTGGGCTGTCGGTGTATCAATTTTATACCCCCTTACCTTCGGTTTGATATATAGCACATCCCGACCCCTGACAGACTTGATTTCGTAATTTATCTTATATTCCCTTAATCTATCCAACCTGTAGACCTTGCCGTTATACGTGTGTGTCTCCATGTTTGATAATATATCAGTGTGTCAATTTTTTTTTCTAAATTAAATATTAAATAGAAATTTTTATATTTATAAATTTTCAATCATTTAAATAGAAATTAAAATTTTTCATTTTTTGAAATATGTCTTTTGGAGTTATTGTGTGTAATAAGTGCTGATTGAGATACACCTATAAAATTACATAACTCACAATAATATTTTTACTCTCTCTTATTTTATCAAACATCTCTTTTTGCTTACAATTTAAAATGTTTTTGTTTATTACCCAGTATTGCTTTTGATACTCTCTAACTTTCTTACTTTCTTTTTCATAATATTGTTTATGATATTGCTTGTGGTATTGTTTTTGATATTCAATTCGTTTCCTTTCGTTCTCATCTTTAAATTCTCGTTCATCAAATTTATGCAGTTCTCTTGTTCCATCAGTAATATTAGGGCCAATAGCATTATTTAAATTTAATGTAGGTTTCAATTCATCTATATATTTCTGTTCAACCGCCCTTTGTTTATCAATATTGTAATTTTCAATTACTTCCTCGTGAATTAAAACACACTTAAAATTTTGAAGTCCTTTATTCTTCATATGATTGTATAACTTTCTATTAATTCCTTTCTTGCAGAGTAATTATGATGACTGAACCTGCTTGATAATCTTTTTTGAATTGTGCTTCCAATGTAATATTCCTTGTCGGTTTGGTCTTCAGCATTAAAGATTTTGTAAATTTTCAAGGTTGTCATTTCTCTCTATATATATAATACAAATATTTTATTTCTTTAAAATAATTAAATTTTTTTAAAACGATGTTTGAAAACGACAAGCGTAGCGGTCGGCTTTCAAATATCAATAGGTAGCAGTTTTTCTTTCTTTTGTCTGCTTATAAATAGGAAGAAGAAATAACGAATAACGGCTCTTAGTGGAAAAACACTTCTCACAATGTTATATTTTTTGACTGAGAATTTCTGGTAAAAAAATCCAGACCTCGTTGCCACGACTCCAGCGCGCTAGTGCGTCGGTGCAGTGGCGCAGAATTTGATAATGACTGAAAGTCTAATCCACGAAGAAAAATAGAACGAAATTCATAATAAGAGAGATTTTAATGAAATTGTTGTTTTGAACTTAAAGAGAATAGGTAGCCTCAAAACACAATAACGGCTCTTAGTGTGGTTTCTGTGATGAAACTGCACTGAACATCTGTCTTGTAGTGCGACCCTATACTACTAAGAGGTTGCTGGGACTGCGGAATAACCTCGGCTTAGTGCAGTCTTGCCCTCAGGAGCTCCATCGGTGGCCCCGCTCATCAGGCGAGAGAATGACACGGGGGGGGTGGAGGACCTCGAACAAGGGTATTGGAGGCTTATGTCCGTTGAGGATATGCCATTAGCTGCATCAGTACGCCTCAGATATAGTATTATTATTATTATTAATAATAATATTATTATTGTTACTATTATTGTTATTATTAGTATTCTTATTATTCTTATTATTATTAATATTATTATGGACACCGTGATAGCACAGTGGTCAAGTTCTACCATCTGGGCCCTGTCGCCAGTTCGATTCCAGTCGGTGCCACCAGTATTTTCATTGAACATACCGGTCAGTCTGGAAGTGTTGGAACTGCCCTTGCGGGGATGTCATTAGAGCCTATCGTCAATTCTTCGTACTCCCCTCACGGGTGAGACGATGGAGGCGCATGTGCAGATTTGCATCAGCCATTGACAGAGAAGCACTATTAATATTATTATTATTATTATTTATGGACACCGTGATAGCCCAGTGGTCAGGTTCTACCATCTGGGCCCTGTCGCCAATTCGATTCCCGTCGGTGCCACCAGTATTTTCATTGAACATACCGGTCCGTCTGGAAGTGTTGGAACTGCCCGTGCGGGGATGTCATTAGAGCCTATTGTCAATTCTTCGTACTCCCCTCACGGGTGAGACGATGATGTGCAGATTTGCATCAGCCATTGACAGAGAAGCACTATTATTATTATTATTATTATTATTATTATTATTATTGTTGTTGTTGTTATTCAATTCAATTAATATTCAATAACTAGTTGGAGTGTGGCTATCGACCAAATTAATGCTGTTGTTGTTGTTGTTGTTGTTGTTGTTGTTGTTGTTGTTGTTGTTGTTGTTGTTGTTGTTGTTGTTGTAAATTTAATTACAATAATTAAACCAGTGGCATGATGGTGCATGGATAACGGCCTTTAAACCCCACTTAAAGACAAGTAGATGTCTAATCATCCCCGGCGACTCGGGACTCACTGTACTATAGGACTCTAGAGCTCAAAGACAAGAAATAAAGAGAGGAAAAAGGAGCAGAAGAGCATGCAGTATACTTTCAGAAATAGTTATTATTTAACAACAGGGGTTTAGTAAAACAATAATATACGAGGGAGAAGAGGAAAGGCTGTGAGGAGCGCAGACAAGCCTCGAGAGAGGAGCAAGTCCACAGAGTTGTTGTTGTTGTTGTTGAGATGTTGTTGTTGATGTTGTTGTTGTTTAATATCAACTAGTGCTGGAGCGTGGGCTGCCAGAACAATTGAGTGAATGTACAACAATAACAACAACAATAATAACAGCAGCAGCATCAGCAACAGAAACAAAAACAACAACAACAACAGCAGCAGCAGCAGCAACAACAATAACAACAACACAACAACAACAACAACATTATTATTAAATTTTACAACAACAACAACAACAACAACGAGACGACATGTTGTTGTTGTTGTTGTTGTTGTTGTTGTTGTTGTTGTTGTTAGTTGTTGTCGTTGTTGTTGTTAGGGTTGTTGTTGTCGTTGTTAGGGTTGTTGTTGTTGTTGTTGTTGTTGTTGTTGTTGTTGTTGTTGTTAGGGTTGTTGTTGTTGTTGTTGTTGTTGTTGTTGTTGTTGTTGTTGTTGTTGTTGTTGTTGTTAGGATTGTTGTTGTTGTTAGGGTTGTTGTTGTTGTTGTTGTTGTTGTTGTTAGGGTTGTTGTTGTGGTTGTTGTGGTTGTTGTGGTTGTTGTTGTTGTTGTTGTTGTTGTTGTTGTTGTTGTTGTTGTTGTTGTTGTTGTTGTTGTTGTTGTTAGGGTTGTTGTTGTTAGGGTTTTTGTTAGGGTTGTTGTTGTTGTTGTTGTTGTTGTTGTTGTTAGGGTTGTTGTTGTTGTTGTTGTTAGGGTTGTTGTTCTTGTTGTTGTTGTTGTTAGGGTTTGTTGTTGTTGTTGTTGTTGTTGTTGTTGTTGTTGTTGTGGTTGTTGTGGTTGTTGTTGTTGTTGTTGTTGTTGTTGTGGTTGTTGTTGTTGTTGTTGTTGTTGTTAGGGTTGTTGTTAGGGTTGTTGTTGTTGTTGTTGTTGTTGTTGTTGTTGTTGTTGTTGTTGTTGTTGTTGTTGTTGTTGTTGTTGTTGTTGTTGTTGTTGTTGTTGTTGTTGTTGTTGTTAGGGTTGTTGTTAGGGTTGTTGTTGTTGTTGTTGTTGTTGTTGTTGTTAGGGTTGTTGTTGTTGTTGTTAGGGTTGTTGTTGTTGTTGTTGTTAGGGTTGTTGTTGTTGTTGTTGTTGTTGTTGTTAGGGTTGTTGTTGTTGTTGTTGTGGTTGTTTTTGTTGTTTTTGTTGTTGTTGTTGTTGTTGTTGTTGTTGTTGTTAGGGTTGTTGTTGTTGTTGTTGTTGTTGTTGTTAGGGTTGTTAGGGTTGTTGTTGTTGTTGTTGTTAGGGCAAGACCAGTACTTACCTTTTGAGGTAAGACCAGTACTTACCTTCAATAAATTGAATGTCAAACTTGTAACTTCATTAACAGCTAATATTAAAAGTTCGGACACGCAATATTACTGAATATTTTGAAAAATACATTAAATATAAAGTGAATTAAATTATATAAATATATTATATTATTTTATTTCGGCAGATTTTCATTGAATAAAACGATTCCTATTCGTTAATAAAAGTGTAAAACTCAGATGTGAAAAATGTCGTTATATGAAACACAACTTTCAAGTTAGTAATCAAGTTGAATTTGAACTTGAAACTAAATTTGAATTAAATTTAATAATATTAAAAAACATTAAATGTCACAAGTTTCTGTATCAAAACTACTTATGTAACTTGACTGTTACACTATTGAAATTTACGCGAATACTTGCCACTCAGAGTCGCAGAGCCGAGTAACACAAGCAGAAGAGATAGAATGCAAATGATATCAAAGAGATACAAAAGCGGAAAACAAAATAAATCGTAGTTGAAAAGTAAAAGAAAAGAAGAAAAAAAAATTAAAAAAATTATATAAAGAAAAAAAAAATGAACATGGCCTCGGAACAAGAGCAAAAATATAACAAAAATTTAACAATGTATGATGTAAAGTTCGAAACTGTTATGTAACTGTTACAAATTTGAATTTTAAAAATAGATGATTTTTGAAAGATTATGATAAAATATATTATTCCGATGTAAAAGAATATAAAATCTAGTTTTCAATGAAAACCAAGCAAGAACAAATACATTACAAAAATCCTATAAAATCCTTAGTAGTACATAACCGTTAGAAATCAGTTGTAACGGTTAGAAATTCACTAGTAGAATGCAAATGAATTTGAACTTGAAATTGAATTTGAATTTAATTTAATAATATTAAAAAATATTATTAAATGTTTCTGTATCATTACTTGAACTACTTACGTAACGTGACTTGTTACACTATTGAAATTTACACAACAAAAAATCAACAATGTATGATAACGTTCGAAACGGTTATGCAACGGTTACAAATTTGAATTAATTTTTTTTTGAAGAATTATGATAAAATATAATATATTATTCTGATGTAAAAGAATATAAAGTGTTGTTGTTTTCAATGAAAACCAAGAAAGAACAAATAGATTACAAAAATCCTAAAAAATCCTTACATAACCGTTAAAAAGCAGCTGTAACGGTTAGAAATTCAATTTTTTTAATTAAAAAAATATTATTAAATAACATAATCTTTTGTTTTTATGAAGGAACCATTAATTTTCAAAAGTATGTAATTTTTCTTGCAGAACCACTTGCACTTTATCCTTCTGAATTTGAAAATGCGCGGCAGTACCGCAGACTCTGCCGCGATTTTTCTGACTGGCCTTGAGTCCAATTTCCTTCCATTTCAGCAGCGACACACTCTCGCAACCACAGAAATAAAGCCAGCTTTCCCTCCACAAAAGATTGCCTCACGAGCACAGCTCAAATCTGCCAGAGTCACAGCCAAGTTGAACTATATTGTAGCACTTGCCCTAAGCAAAGCCCTTCACTTGCCTATAGCCTATCTCAAACACTAACCAGCCTTAAAGCAAAAGGGCGAGCACGGTCACTCGTGGTCCGGTAAATTCCTGTTATTAAATATATATTTTTGAAAATTCAAGGCCACGGTTTGTTCTTACTTCGGGCTTTTGACTAACGGTCACCGGTCTAGCTTAAACTCCAAGGATAAAAAGGAGGAAAACTAGATTTACATAAAGGAGGAAAAATTACCAGGCAAGTCCGACCAGGTGCAGCATCAACAGAGACAGACAGACAGACAGACAGACAGACTTACATACATACATACACACATACACACACACACACACGCACACAGGGATAGAGAGCAAGAATTGAAGAAATAATTGAAAGCCTCCCGGGACAAAACGAAGGGAAGAAAGAAGAGAGAGAGAGAGAGAGAGAGAGCGAGAGAGAGAGAGAGAGAGAGCGAGAGAGAGAGAGAGAGAGAGAGAGAGGGAGGGAGAGAGAGACAGAGAGAGAGAGAGAGAGAGAGAGAGAGGAAGAGAGAGAGAGAGAGAGAGAGAGAGAGAGAGCGAGAGAGAGAGAGAGAGAGAGAGAGAGAGAGAGAGAGAGAGAGGGAGGGAGAGGGAGAGAGAGAGAGAGAGAGAGAGAGAGAGAGAGAGGAAGAGAGAGGGAGAGAGAGAGAGAGGGAGAGAGAGAGAGAGAGAGAGAGAGAGAGAAAAAGAAAGAAAGAAAGAAAGAAAGAGAGAGAGAGAGAGAGAGAGAGAGAGAGAGAGAGAATGAAAGGGAAGGAAGAAGGAATGAAGAAGGAGGAATGAACGTGAAAAGAAAAACAGAAGAAAGTGTTAAAAGGAAATGAAAAGAAAGAAGAAAGGATGATGTTTTGCTGTCATTACTGCTCCAGGCAAGGTGCTCTAAAATGGTAAAGAAAGTGCTACGTAAAGAATAGGAAGGTAGAAAGAAGAAGAA
This sequence comes from Paulinella micropora, assembly GCA_019918135.1. Lineage (NCBI taxonomy): Eukaryota > Cercozoa > Imbricatea > Euglyphida > Paulinellidae > Paulinella > Paulinella micropora. The sequence continues at coordinate 131,891 of WBZZ01004097.1, read as the reverse complement.
AGAAAACAAACTTACAATAATTTAAGACATAAAACAGAAACTTAGAGGGGTGAAAAATAAGGAAAGACTTGAAAAGAAGGAAAGAAAGAGAGAAAGCAAGAAAGAAATTGCGAAGACAGAAAGGGAAGAGGAATTTTCTTTTCGCTAGATTCTGATGTCTTTCAGACTGGTTATCAAGCACTGGTAAGGAGAGCTTTTCTCAACGAATGAACAGGCTTTGCTCCTGGTACAAGGAATCGGGATGCTGGAGACCACACGACAACACCATACACACAAAACACACACAACGCGTATCATCGTCATCTTTCTTGTGTACAGGCATGTGGCAAGGCAGGAGTAAGGAGCACAGATAGCAGGGGTGACCTGTATAACTTGCTCCACTATGCCTGCTAGTGCCAACCGAGCACCTCCACACATCCAAAAACAGCACAGCTGCGATATTTGCCCACAATCGAGGCATGAAGCTTGCTTTTGATCCCAACCCTCACAGACAGCAAGACAAGTGCTTCGTGCTCAGCTTATACTCATCGTGATTGATTCTGCAGTAGCTCGCAAGCTCTGAATGAGAGCCTTCTACTGAGCTGCGCCACAGATTCAGAACCAAAGTATTGGTGAGAATGAAGCGCTTGAAGAAATTACTTATTGTACTTAGTAAGAAGGAACCTCTCAGAGAAGGTATTAGATATATCTATGCAGCAACAAATGTGCAGCGAGCGATCGGCCATACAATGAAAATGTAATGTGAATTGAGCGATCCATCTAGATCTATTTAGTAGCAAAATGTGCTGTGAGCGACCGGCCATCTGATTATGTAGCAATATGTGCAGTGAGCGATGGGTCGTCTGATAGATATATGTACATGTGCATTTAGCGATTCGCCATCTCATATATTTATGCAGTCAATACCAGCTGTATCATATATGTGCAATTAGTGACCGACCATCTTCGGGCTCGGGTTCTCTTCTGTCTTTAAAGACGAGGAAATCTCTCTGCTGGAAACGCCAGGGAGCTTCACACAAGGGTGCGCCAACCTTGCAGACGGAAAGGACAAGTTCCAAATTCTTCAGTACCATGACCAGCCCTTTGTTCTCAGCCAGTTAAGCTTGTTGCGACTTGTGCAATAGCTTATTTGAAAGTCGATATTGGACTCAAGGATGGGTTGAGAACGAAACAATTTGAAGTCGTGGTTGGTTGTGCACAAGAACTAGGCACTTGTGACTGACCGGTGTGAGGTCGTGGTCTTCCCAGGCGAAGGCGGAGAGCACGTTGTAATCGGACAGATCCTCCGCCAGCGCACGCGCGAAGACCACCTCCTAACACACAATAAGCCAAGACGCAAGACGACCGTACACAACAGACCAACACGAGCCCCTCATACATACATACATACATACATACATACATACATACATACATACATACATACATACATACATACTCATGCATACATACATGCATACATACATGCATACGTACATACGTATATGCATAGATAGATAGATAGATAGATAGATAGATAGATAGAGAGATAGATAGATAGATTAGATAGATAGATAGATAGATAGATATATAGATAGATAGATAGATAGATAGATAGATAGACAGACAGACAGACAGATAGATAGATAGATAGATAGATAGATGGATAGATGGATAGATAGAGATACATACTACGCATACACATCTATCTGTTTCGCAGATGGCATCGCTGACACACTATACACACAACATCTGACATCGGCGCGTGGCCACACTATGAGCAGTTCCTGCTTCTTAAGTATAACGAACAATGGTTAGAGCGCTTCGTTCTTGCCCATTTTTCCAGTCTAAAGCCTCGTCATTAGAAAGCTCAGCTACTACACAAGCTGCAGCAAGCAAAATTAGCTGAGAGCGAATGGCTAGAAGTCCTGGGTCGTTGTACAGAAGAATCAAAAACTGCTCATATCACTGCACGGGGCGCACCGCCCCAGCGAGCGAAGGCGTACCTCAGCGCGCAGTTGCTTAGCCTGCTCGTCGAGGCCGACAGCCCCTCTCCCCAGCTACAACAGAACCAAGCAGATATGATGCATGCACATGCTTGTCCTCAGTTTGGAATAGCCGCGCTCCAACCGGCCTCTACGCCACACATGCCAGCAGAAAGGCGCACAAGACAGGGGGCAGGGAAGCACCAGTTCGGCAATCGCCTGCTGTGCACAACCTTTCCCGCCCTGCTTGGCCACCGAGATGTGCCCCACCGGCCGCAGCTCCCAGCGGGCCGGCCTGCGCACACACCAGCCAAAATAGATAGACAGATTGGTATCGATAGATAGATAGCTTAAATGGAATCTCTTTTGCAAGAAAAACCATGGCTGTGAAATCTCACGCGCGCAACTCGCCACTTCCGGCCGCCAAGAGAAGTCCTAGTTCCCAAGTACTACCATATTATTATTATTATTATTATTATTATTATTATTATTATTATTATTATTATTATTATTATTATTATTATTATTCAGCCCAATGACCTCAAGGCGTTAAACTGTGACGCCAACTCATAACCCTTTGGTGGTAGATGCTGGGGAGGAGGGTCGTTGCGCGCGTAAAAGATCTTAAACTCCGCATATGCTGGTTGATAGCCCAGGACCCAGCAGACACCAGATTGTTATGGGTGGGGTTTCGAGGCAGCTCTAGCAACCGCGCTTGGTGTATGCACTTGCACATTCGGTGACGTCTTGCAAGAGGTTGCTGGGACTGCGGAATAACCTCGGCTTAGTGCAGTCTTGCCCTCAGGAGCTCCATCGGTGGCCCCGATCATCAGGCGAGAGACTGACACGGGGGGGTGGAGGACCTCGAACAAGGGTATTGGAGGCTTACGTCCGTTGAGGATATGCCATTAGCTGCATCAGTACGCCTCAGATATAGTATTATTATTATTATTATTATTATTATTATTAGTGGACACCGTGATAGCCCAGTGGTCAAGTTCTACCATCTGGGCCCTGTCGCCAGTTCGATTCCCGTCGGTGCCACCAGTATTTTCATTGAACATACGGTCTATTTCTGGACCAGTATTTTCATTGAACATACCGGCCCGTCTGGAAGTGTTGGAACTGCCCTTGCGGGGGTGTCATTAGAGCTTATCGTCAATTCTTCGTACTCCCCTCACGGGTGAGACGATGGAGGCGCATGTGCAGAAATGCATCAGCCATTGACAGAGAAGCACTATTATTATTATTATTAATAATAATATTATTATTATTGTTACTATTATTGTTATTATTATCATTATTATTATTATTATCCCTGAAAGGTGTTGGAGAAGGCTTCATCTTCTTCATCTTCTTCATCATCTTCATCATCTTCATCATCTTTCTTCTTCTCCTTCTCCCTCTCCCCCTCCCCCTCTCCCTCTCCTCCCCCTCCTTCTCCTTCTTCTTTTCCTTTTCCTTCTCCTTCTTCTTGTTGTTGTTGTTGTTGTTGTTATTGCTGTTGTTGTTGTTCTTCTTGTTGTTCTTCTTGTTGTTCTTCTTGTTGTTCTTCTTGTTGTTCTTCTTCGTCTTCGTCTTCTTCGTCTTCGTCGTCTTCGTCGTCTTCGTCTTCTTCGTCTTCGTCTTCTTCGTCTTCTTCTTCTTCGTCTCCTTCTTCTTCTTCTTCTTCTTCTTCTTCTTCTTCTTCTTCTTCTTCTTCTTCTTCTTCTTCTTCTTCTTCTTCTTCTTCTTCTTCTTCTTCTTCTTCTTCCTTCCAGTATTATGACTATGGGGAGTGACCGCCACCAAAGCACGCGCAGGACGATGTGCTCGGTGGGGAAGGGCGTGGAAACCAAGGGCACCTGGCCAACACCACACACGCTCGGTCGCTAGCTCTCTCTCGCTCTCTCTCTCTCTCCCCCCCCCCCCCCCCCGGCCCCCCCCCTCTCTCTCTCTCTTTCTCTCTCAGTCTCAGTCTCAGACTCAGTCTCTATCTCAGTCTTAGTCTCAGTCTCTGTCTGTCTGTCTGTCTGTCTGTCTCTCTCTCTCTCTCTCTCTCTCTCTCTCTCTCTCTCTCTCTCTCTCTCTCTCTCTCTCTCTCTCTCTCTCTCTCTGGCTTTGAGTCAGTTGCGCACACACACACACACATACACACGTACATACGTACAGAGAAACAAACAAGCAAGCAAACAAGCAAACAAAAATGTAAATAAATAAATACATCAATGAACCAATTAAAAAAGAATGAACGATAGAAAAAACTTTCTATCAGCAGCTCACCTGCACGGCCAACTGGCTGCTGTCTCTCAGTTTGGGCCAGTTGTCCTTCAAGCTTTTTCCGTCCTGCAATAAGATGCCCAGCCGGCCTTTGGCCAAGGTCCACAACCACAGCCTGCACATGCCGGCCACACACGCACCGGTGCTGTTAGTGTTGATGGTCGCAGCGGGGCGAAGGGGCAGGAAAAATCACATCAAGGTGTGAGAACACAAAAAGCTAGCTGTACCATGGATTGCCAGTAAGAATACTATGTTTGGCTTCGTTGACCCTGCTGTTCTGGTTGAGCTTGTTGTGCACCATGCCTGCCGTGCTGGTTGTATTGATTGTGCTAAATGCCTGCTGTTCTGTTTGCGTTGGTTGTGCGCTGTTCTCCATGCCTGTGTCCCGATTGTGTTGCATGCCTGCTGTTCCGGTTGTGTTCGTTGTGCTGCTTGCCTGCTGTTCTGGTTATGTTGCATGTCTGCTGTTCCGTTTATTTGGGTTATGGTTGTGTTGGCTGTGCTCCGTGTCTGCTGTTGTTGTGTTCCATGCCTGCTGTTCTCGTTGTGTTGTTTATGCTTACATGCCTACTGCCCTGGTTGTGATGGTTATGTTGCATATGTGCTTTCCTGGTTGTGTTAGTTATGTTCCATTGCCTGCTTTTCTGGTTGTATTGGCTGTGTTCCATGCCCACTGTTCTGCTTGTGTTGCTTACGTTGCATGCCTGCTGTTGCTTGTGTTGCTTATGTTCCATGCCTGCTGCCGTGGCTGTGTAGGTCATGTAATGACTGCTGCGTTCCATGCCCGCTATTCTGGTTGCGTTGGTTGTGTTCCATGGATTCTGTTCTGGTGTGTTAGCTGTGAGCAATGCATTATGTGCATTGTTACATGGTGTCATTATGTGATTTCCTGCTCGTCTTCCACACGCAAGTCCACAGCGGGACGGAACGGGTGTGCGCCCTGACCCCGTCCGTGCCTCCTCTGTCCGCTCTGCGCCGTCGTTTCATAACACTACTTATGGCGTTATAGTATATCAGGAGGTGTAACGCCTGCTGTTCTGGTTGTGTTAGTTGTGTTGAGTGTGTTGAATGTGTTCCATGCATGCTGTTTTGATGCTCCTTGTTCCTTACAGTACAAAAATTCACGCTTACCTGTCTTCCCGCTTCTTTTCTTGCTGCAGGCCTGAGCGCTGCGGTTTTCCTCTTCCCGCGTCACCTTTCCGCGCGGCGGCATCCAAGAGTTTCTGTACTGCTTGTTCCAGCTCCAACAGAGGATCGTTCCCCTGACAACAGGTGCAAGCAAACTAGGGAAGAGGAGCAAAATGTTTGGACAAGGAAGGTTGTCAACATCACGACAAGAGCCGCTGGACATTAGAGATAGCAAAAGAAAATTTAAAACAAACACAGCAACAACGAAAGTGAAAACAGAGTGTGCATAAGAGGGAGAGAGAGAAGAATGGCATAGGCCGAGCACAGGAGGGTTGACAAAAAGAGACGGAGACTGCTGAGCTCATGTCTGACTGCTGCTTCTAGCAAGTGCACAGGTTTGCAACGTGATGCACAGGTACAGCTCGTGTGTCAAATGGCGCAGAGTCGATGTTTCTGGGTGACTTAGCAAGGTTGCTGCTTTTTTGCGTCAAGGTGTGTGACCATGGCTTTGACTTCACCAAGCAGCTCCAAGTCTTCCGGCTTTTCTCTCTAGCACCAAAAATACACCACTGTTCTCATCTCATATGTTCCTCCACATGCATAAACATCCTCAACCGTTTCATTCCCCGTTCTGCTCTCTCTCTCCCTCTATTGAACCCGTGCAAACTCCTGGAGGTTCCCCAGTGGGCAGACATATCGGTAGACCTTGAGCAGATACTGGTTCGGCAGCAGGGGCTCCCCTGCCGCATACACGCAAACACACCCATATTGTATAACACACGGCAGGAAGCAGCACTACCCTTCCTTCCTTCCTTCCTTTTCTTTCTTTCTCTATCTATCTATCTATCTATCTATCTATCTATCTATCTATCTATCTATCTATCTATCTATCTATCTATCTATCTTGCTTTCCTTGCTTTCCTTTCTTTCTTTCTTTCTTTCTTTTCTTTCTTTCTTTCTTTCTTTCTTTCTTTCTTTCTTTCCTTCCTTTCTTTTTTTCTTTCTTTCTTTTTCTTTCTTGCTTGCTTGCTTTCTTTTTCTTGCTTGCTTTTTTTTTTCTTGCATTCTTGCTTGCTTTCTTCCGTTCTATTTATGTTGCTAGGCTAAAGGGCGGACCAACCTTGTTCGAGAAGCAATCTAGCCGAGGTCGTCTCGCCGACCTATGTGTTGCCAGCAAACCAAGATGGTCCAACAGCCCAGGAACAACCAACAACACAAACATATAGGCGGAAAAGATTGTGAAATCAAAGCGGAAGTAGCACAGCAGCAGCAACAGTAGTATCAGTATCAGTAGTAGTAGTAGTAGTAGTAGTAGTAGTAGTAGTAGTAGTAGTGGTGGTGGTGGTGGTAACAGTAGTAGTAGTAGTAGTAGTAGTAGTAGTAGTAGTAGTAGTAGTAGTAGCAGCAGCAGCAGCAGCAGCAGTAGTAGCAGTAGTAGTAGTAGTAGTAGTAGTAGTAGTAGTAGTAGTAGTAGTAGTAGTAGTAGTAATAGTAGCAGTAATAGTAGTAGTAGTAGTAGTAGTAGTAGTAGTAGTAGTAGTAGTAGTAGTAGTAGTAGTAGTAGTAGTAGTAGCAGTGGCAGAAGAAGAAGAAGAAGAAGAAGAAGAAGAAGAAGAAGAAGAAGAAAAGAAAAGAAGAAAAGAAGAAAAGAAAAAAAGAAGAAGAAGAAGAAGAAGTAGTAGAAGTAGTAGTAGTAGTAGTAGTAGTAGTAGTATAGAAGTATAGTAGGAGTAGTAGGAGTAGCAGTGGCAGAAGAAGAAAAAGAAGAAAAAGAAGAAGAAGAATAAGAAGAAGAAGAAAAAGAAGAAGAAGAAGAAGGAGGAGGAGGAGAAGAAGAAGAAGAAGAAAAGAAGAAGAAGAAGAAGAGAGAAGAAGAAGAAGAAGAAGAAGAAATACGATAAGGAGGAGGAGAAGAAGAAGAAGAAAAATAAGAGAAAATGAAGAAGAAAACGAAGAAGAAGAAGAAGAAGAAGAAGAAGAAAAAGGAAATGAAGAAAAAGAAGAAAAAGAAAAAGAAAAAAAAAAAAAAAAAAAAAAAAGAAAGGGGGGGAAGAAAAAGACAAAGAAAAAGAAGAAAAACAGAAGAAGAAGAAAAAAAGAAAGAAACAAGCAAACAAACAAACAAAAAAATCGAGAAAACAAAAATCAAGAAAAAGAAGAAAAAGAAGCAGAATAAGCAGAAGAAGAAGAAGAAGAAGAAGAAGAAGAAGAAAAAGAAGAAGAAAAAGAAGAAGAAGAAGAAGAAGAAGGAGGAGAAGGAGGAGGAGAAGAAAAAGAAGAAGAAAAAGAAGAAAAAGAAGAAAAAGAAAACTGAGAAAAAAAAAGGAAAAAGAGAAAAGGAAGAAGAAAAAGAAGAAAAAGAAGAAAAAGAAGAAAAAAAGGAAGAAGAGAAACAAAGAAGAAAAACAAAGAAGAGAAAAACAAGAAGAAAAAAGAAGAAGAAAAGAAGAAGAGAATGCAAGAAAGAAAGAAAGAAAGAAAGAAGGCAAGCAAACAACAAAGCAATCAAGCAAGCAAGCTAGAAGAAAGAAAGAAAGAAAGAAAGAGTGGAATAAAGGTATTTTGGCAACCAAATGCAGTATGTAGGCGAAACTGCAGGAGAATCAAACAAAATTGATGGATACAAATTATTATTATTATTATTATTATTATTATTATTATTATTATTATTATTATTATTATTATTATTATTATACCCGTCTGGAAGTGTTGGAACTGCCCTTGCGGGGGCGTCATTAGAGCTTATCGTCAATTCTTCGTACTCCCCTCACGGGTGAGACGATGGAGGCGCATGTGCAGAAATGCATCAGCCATTGACAGAGAAGCACTATTATTATTATTATTATTATTATTATTATTATTATTATTATTATTATTATTATTATTATTAGGGAGTACATAGGCCATCGGTCCTTTCCATGGGCTGATTGGTATAAAGCTCCTAGAGTAATGTTCTATGCCGTCACTTCCTTTATTCCACCGATTGGTGTGGAGACTTTCCTTATGGAATGGAGGACTGGATGCACATGGCCTTTTGGCTCAGCAATTGGCAGGCGATACACTATTATTATTATTATTATTATTATTATTATTATTGGACACCGTGATAGCCCAGTGGTCAAGTTCTACCATCTGGGCCCTGTCGCCAGTTCGATTCCCGTCGGTGCCACCAGTATTTTCATTGAACATACCGGTCTATTTGGACCAGTATTTTCATTGAACATACCGGCCCGTCTGGAAGTGTTGGAACTGCCCTTGCGGGGGTGTCATTAGAGCTTATCGTCAATTCTTCGTACTCCCCTCACGGGTGAGACGATGGAGGCGCATGTGCAGAAATGCATCAGCCATTGACAGAGAAGCACTATTATTATTATTATTATTATTATTATTATTATTATTATTATTATTATTATTATCATTATTATTATTATTACTATTGGCACCGCGATAGCCCAGTGGTTAAGGTCTACCATCTGGGTTCTGTCGCCAGTTCGATTCCCGTCGGTGCCAGTATTTCAAAGGATATTTTCTTTGAAAGTATTGGTCTGTCTGGAAGGCTTGGAGCTGCCTTGCGGGGGTGTCAGTAGAGCCTATCGTCAAATCTTCGTACTCCCCTCGCGGGTGAGAGATGGAGGCACATGTGCAGAAATGCATTCGCCATTGACTGAGAAGCACTATTATTACTATTATTATTATTATTATTATTATTATTATTATTATTATTATTATTATTATTATTTTGGACACCGTGATAGCCCAGTGGTCAAGTTCTACCATCTGGGCCCTGTCGCCAGTTCGATTCCCGTCGGTGCCACCAGTATTTTCATTGAACATACCGGTCCGTCTGGACCAGTATTTTCATTGAACATACCGGTCCGTCTGGAAGTGTTGGAACTGCCCTTGCGGGGGTGTCATTCGAGCCTATCGTCAATTCTTCGTACTCCCCTCACGGGTGAGACGATGGAGGCGCATGTGCAGAAATGCATCAGCCATTGACAGAGAAGCACTATTATTATTATTATTATTATTATTATTATTATTATTACTATTATTATTATTATTATTATTATTATTATTACTATTGTTATTACTACTACTACTACTATTATGGAAGGGTGCACAGTATGGTACCCCACGGGAAGAGGAGGTGGTTGGGCCTCTTCCCACTGGTTCCGAGGCTATGTCGTTGTGCTGTTTTTATAAGACATACACCATGTGGGATCAAAGGGGTATATACATTCCGCGATTCAGGGTGGTGACGGGTTTCGAGGCGTCCCAGACACTTACCACAAAACGTCCTCATGCGCTGGCAGACCGCATGCAATGTCTGCTACCCCCCTTGAGTACCTCCATTCGACTTATACCCAGTCTTGTGGAACTCTCTCACAGGGAACATCAATCATTTGCAGTTGATTCCCTGCAAGGTACCCGACACGCCGAGCGGGTATCTATTTAGGGATGGATAGAGTAACTCTTCCCTCCCCAACATTCACTGCTGTGACTGTTGGTTCGAGCGATGGAGGCGCATGGTCCTTGGGCTCGGCCATGACAGATCAATAAAATATTATTATCATTATTATTGTTATTATTATTATTATTATTATTATTATTATTATTATTATTATTATTATTATTATTATTATTATTATCATTATTATTATTATTATTATTATTATTATTATTATTATTATTATTATTATTATTATTATTATTATTATTATTTGGACACCGTGATAGCCCAGTGGTCAAGTTCTACCATCTGGGCCCTGTCGCCAGTTCGATTCCCGTCGGTGCCACCAGTATTTTCATTGAACATACCAGCCCGTCTGGAAGTGTTGGAACTGCCCGTGCGGGGGTGTCATTAGAGCCTATCGTCAATTCTTCGTACTCCCCTCACGGGTGAGACGATGGAGGCGCATGTGCAGATTTGCATCAGCCATTGACAGAGAAGCACTATTATTATTATTATTATTATTATTATTATTATTATTATTATTATTATTATTATTATTATTATTATATTATTATTATTATTATTATTATTATTATATTATTATCCCTGAAAGGTGTTGGTGAAGGGGGTGGGGGTTTGGGGGGAGGGGGAAAATGAAAATTGTGTACTCCCCCACCACCCCGCATTTTCGCACCCCTGTCGGAATAAATCATGGTTTGTGTGAACCAGGAGGAGTTGGGAGCTCATATTTGCAGGGTGGCTAGCCCCAGACTCGATGTTGATGCTGGTATAATTTTTTGGAATTCACGCAAATATTTGCGTTAGGGGAGTGTCCTGAATGCCAAAATTCCTTTATTTTTTTCGCACCCCTGTCGGAATAAATCATGGTTTGTGTGAACCAGGAGGAGTTGGGAGCTCATATTGGCAGGGTGGCTAGCCCCAGACTCGATCCTGATGCTGATATAATTTCTTTGGAATTCACGCAAATATTTGCGTTAGGGGAGTGTCCTGAATGCCAAAATTCCTTGTTTTTTTTAGCCTATTTTCTGCTCTCCCATCGGAATAAATCATGCTTTGTGTGAACCAGGAGAAGTTGGGAGCTCATATTGGCAGGGTGGCTAGCCCCAGAGTCGATATTGATGCTGATATAGTTTTTTCGGAAAGCACGCAATTATTTGCGTTAGGGGAGTGTCCTGAATGCCAAAATTCATTGTTTTTTGGCAGTACTTGCCGGTACCTCGGGCAATGGAACGTACGCTGTCGACGGGGCAGGGGGGGGGTGTGGTTGTACGTATCCGTTCTGGTCGTGGGTGGCACCCACACCTGAAAAGGGAGGTTTTTTGCCACCAGGCGCCCTTTGCGGCACCTCCGGCTATTCAACGTACCCTGTCGAAGGGAAAGGGGGGTCCGGGGGAGCCCTGCGATTGTACGTACCCGTTCTGGTCGCGGGTGGCACCCACACCTGAAAATTGGAGGTTTTTGCCACCAGGCACCCTTTGCAGCACCTCCGGAAATTCAACGTACCCTGTCGAAGGGAAAGGGGGCGGGGGGCCCTCCAAAAAGTGATAAGAAGTGGGGCTGGCGGGGTTTGGTGCGCGAAGCGCACCGGTAAAGCATCCTTTCAGGTGTTGGCGCAGCCATTATTATTATTATTATTATTATTATTATTATTATTATTATTATTGTTATTATTATCATTATTATTATTATTATTATTGTCATTATCATTATTATTATTATTATTATTATTATTATTATTATTATTATTATTATATTATCATCCCTGAAAGGTGGGAGTAGGGGTGGGGGGTTTGGGGGGAGGGGGAAAAGGGAAATTGTGTAACCCCCCCCCCCCCCCAAGCATGTCGGAATCAACCATGGTTTGTTGGAAGGAGGAGTTTGGAGCTCATATTTGCAGGGTGGCTAGCTCCAGACTCGATGTTGATGCTGATATGATTTTTTTGAATTCACGCAAATATTTGCGTTAGGGAGTGTCTGACTGCCAAAACTCCTTGTTTTTCTTCGCACCCCTGTCGGAATAAATCATGGTTTGTGTGAACCAGAAGGAGTTGGGAGTTCATACTGAC
>WBZZ01004097.1:92500-105000 GCA_019918135.1 Paulinella micropora | reverse complement strand
CGGCCCTACTTTGTCATTACATTCAAATTTCCTAATTTCAACTATATCCCTAAAAAAGAGCTCGTGACAAGCTTGCGAAGACACAAAGAATCACCCTCTGAACCCCTCTGGCACAGGTCTTAGAGCCTTGGAACATTCTCAGCCATTCATTCGGCACTACTTTGCCAAAGTCTTCGTAAATCTTTCTTTCAAGTAGTTCACTACCTAGAGCGCGTCCCAAGGCTATGAAAACAAAAAAATCAGCCTCTCAACCCTTCTGGCACAACTCTTAGAGCCTTGGAGCATTCTCAGTCATTCATTTTGGTGCCGGCTGATTTCGGGTACGTACAATTGCGGGGCTGGGGTTCCCGGGAGGAGGGCCCCCCGGACCCCCCCCATTCCACAGTCGACAGGGTACGTTCAAGTGCCGGAGGCAACCTGCATAAACCCTGCTGGCACAACTCTTAGAGCGTTAGAGCATTCTCCGCCATCCATTTCGGTGCCAGCTGATTCGCGTGGGGTACGTACAATTGCAGGGCTGGGGTTGCCGGGGGGGAGGCCCCCCCCTTCCCCGTCGACATGGCACGTTAAATTGCCGGAGGTACCGGCAAGTACTCCCAAAAAAAGCAAGGAAATTTGGCATTCAGGACACTCCCCTAACGCAAATATTTGCGTGAATTCCAAAAAAAACTATATCAGCATCAACATCGAGTCTGGGGCTGGCCATCCTATCAATATGAGCTCCCAACTCCTCCTGGTTTCCACAAACCATGATTTATTCCGACGGTGGTGCAGAAAATAGGCAAAAGAAAACAAGGAACTTTGGTATTCAGGACACTCCCCTAACGCAAATATTTGCGCGAATTCCAAAAAATCTATCAGCATCAATATCGAGTCTGGGGCTAGCCACCCTGTCAATATAAATCCCAACTACTCCTGGTTCCCACAAACCATGATTTATGGGGACAGGGGTGCAGAAATTGGGTGAAAAAGCAAGGAATTTGGGCATTCAGGACACTCCCCTATTTGCGTGAATTCCACAAAAATCATATCAGCATCAACATCGAGTCTGGGGCTAGCGACCCTACAAATATGAGCTCTCAATCCTCCTGGTTCCCACAAACCGTGATTTATTCCGACAGGGGTGCGGATATGCGCCGGGGGGGGGGGGGGGGGTACACAATTTCCATTCCCCCCTCCCCCGCAAACCCCCCACTCCCTACTCCCAACACCTTTTCATGGATAATAATGATAATAATAAATAAATAAATAAATAAATACACACACACACACACATATATATATATATATATATATATATATATATAAGTACATAAATAAGTAAACGATATTATTTTCACTCGAGCAAGAGCGGTTCAAAGGCGATCATATGCTAGGTAAGTGAAGTGGCTGTGAGAATGTCTGACGAGTGTGCTGCGGAGTCGCCACACGGGGTGCACGGAGCTGGTCCCAGCGCGCACGGTCCATTTCTCCTCCGGCAGCTTGACTTCCAGAAATAACTGTACCAGCTACACACACAGCAAGTAGGCAACTCCGCCTTCGAGTACGAGATAGATCGAGACGACATGTAAAAGAGCTGTGACTACCGCCCGAGCGATTCCTGCCGCACCAAACCAAACCAAACCAAACCAACTCGACGCAATCCAGCCGCTCCTGGGACCTCGAATGCAGGCAGACCCAGTTGCTCCAGCTTCCATTCTTCCTTCATACAGTTTAGACAAAGCGACAGATCGATATATCTGTATGGAGCGGCGGAGAAGCAGAGACAGAGCCATATAATTTAAAGGTGCGGATGGGTTTGAAATAGGACCAGCCGGCCCTAAAAAATTCTGGCAAATTATTACGTATTTTGCGTATGTATTTTTTTGTTTTGGATTTTTGCCTGTTTGGCCGCGCTTGTCCGCGCATGAAATTTTTGTGTGCATTTTCACGGTCTACTTCCCTTTTATCTGCCCAAATGCCAATTGCATCTTCCTGCATCTTCCCCTTCATTGGCATTTATAAAGTAAAAATAAATATCACAATAAGGACGGGTTTCCGGAAACCTTTTCAGATTTCAGGCGAATCAGCCACAATGTGACACAAACCACCCCTTAATAGAAAGTATTTGTTTGTTTGTTTGTTTTTGCTGGCTTTGCTGCTGCTATTTGCAATGTTTTGATTGGCTTCCATCTCAAGTGCCAAGCCGTCCCGTATGTCAGACAGTGAGGCTGCGACCTGGCCGTCGAAGGAGGGGCCGGGCAAAGAGAGTTCGGAGCCAGGCGCCGTGTCCCGCCGCACTGCCCACCACCAGCCATAACCACAGCCGCAGCCACATGCAACTTGCCAGCAGCTCGACCATACACAGAGAGTCCATTCAAGATACATAGCCCACAGAGTAAAGATAAAGAGACCTCAATAATAATAATAATAATAATAATAATAATAATAATAATAATAATAATAATAATGATAACAACAACAATAGCAATAATAATAATAATAATAATAATAATAATTTGAGGGAAATCCCGATGAAAAAACCTAGTCACACTTGCTAAACAGAGTTCCAGCCCAATGGCCTCAAGGCGTTAAACTGTGACGCCAACTCATAACCCTTTGGTGGTAGATGCTGGGGAGGAGGGTCGTTGCGCGCGTAAAAGATCTTAAACTCCGCATATGCTGGTTGATAGCCCAGGACCCAGCAGACACCAGATTGTTATGGGTGGGGTTTTGAGGCAGCTCTAGCAACCGCGCTTGGTGTATGCACTTGCACATTCGGTGACGTCTTGCAAGAGGTTGCTGGGACTGCGGAATAACCTCGGCTTAGTGCAGTCTTGCCCTCAGGAGCTCCATCGGTGGCCCCGATCATCAGGCGAGAGACTGACACGGGGGGGTGGAGGACCTCGAACAAGGGTATTGGAGGCTTATGTCCGTTGAGGATATGCCATTAGCTGCATCAGTACGCCTCAGATATAGTAAATCTGCCTTGGAGTGTTGACTGTGACATATTTGAGGGAAATCCCGATGAAAAAACCTAGTCACACTTTGCTAAACAGAGTTCCAGCCCAATGGCCTCAAGGCGTTAAACTGTGACGCCAACTCATAACCCTTTGGTGGTAGATGCTGGGGAGGAGGGTCGTTGCGCGCGTAAAAGATCTTAAACTCCGCATATGCTGGTTGATAGCCCAGGACCCAGCAGACACCAGATTGTTATGGGTGGGGTTTCGAGGCAGCTCTAGCAACCGCGCTTGGTGTATGCACTTGCACATTCGGTGACGTCTTGCAAGAGGTTGCTGGGACTGCGGAATAACCTCGGCTTAGTGCAGTCTTGCCCTCAGGAGCTCCATCGGTGGCCCCGATCATCAGGCGAGAGACTGACACGGGGGGGTGGAGGACCTCGAACAAGGGTATTGGAGGCTTATGTCCGTTGAGGATATGCCATTAGCTGCATCAGTACGCCTCAGATATAGTAAAATAATAATAATAATAATAATAATAATAATAATAATAATAATAATAATAATAGTAATAATAGTAATAATAGTAATAATAATAATAATAATAATAATAATAATAATAATAATAATAGTGCTTCTCTGTCAATGGCTGATGCATTTCTGCACATGCGCCTCCATCGTCTCACCCGTGAGGGGAGTACGAAGAATTGACGATAAGCTCTAATGACACCCCCGCAAGGGCAGTTCCAACACTTCCAGACGGGCCGGTATGTTCAATGAAAATACTGGTCCAGAAATAGACCGGTATGTTCAATGAAAATACTGGTGGCACCGACGGGAATCGAACTGGCGACAGGGCTCAGATGGTAGAACTTGACCACTGGGCTATCACGGTGTCCATAATAATAATAATAATAATAATAATAATAATAATAATAATAATAATAATAATAATGATAGAAATAATAGTAATAACTAGGGCCAACACCTGAAAGGACGGTTTGCGGTGCGCGAACCCCCCCCCCCCCCCCCCCCCTGCCCCCTCCTCTTCCCAAGGTCGCTTGTCCTCTCATTCTCACATGCACAACTTTTACCGCCTTGGAGTAATCTCAGCCATTCATTTTGGCACTACTTTGTCATTACATTCGAATTTCATTATTTCAACTATATCCCTACAAAAGAGCTCATGACAAGCTTGCGAAAACACAAAGAATCAGCCTCTAAGCCCCTCTGGCACAACTCTTAGAGCCTTGGAGCATTCTCAGCCATTCATTTTGCCACTACTTTGCCAAAATCTTCCTAAATCTCTTTTTCAACTGGTTCACCATCTAGAGCGCGTCACGAGGTTGTGAAAACAAAAAATCAGCCTCTCAACCCTTCTGGCATAACTTTGGGAGCTTGGAGCATTCTCAGCCATTCATTTTGGTGCCGGCTGATTCGCTTCGGGTACGTAAAATTGCGGGGCTGGGTTACCAGGGGAGGGCCCGCGGACTTCCCCCTCACCCCCTTTCCACAGTCGACAGGGTACGTTCAATTGCCGGAGGTAACCGGCATAAAAACTTCTGGCACAACTCTTAGAGCCTTTAAGCATTCTCGGCCATTCATTTTGGTGCCGGCTGATTCGCTTCGGGTACGTGCGATTACAGGGCTTGGGTTCCCGGGGGAAGGCCCCCCCCCCCACACACACACCCCCTCCCTGATACCCCTTTCTACAGTCGACAGGGTAAGTTCCATTGCCAAAAATAACCGGCATAAGCACTTCTGGCACAGCTCTTAGAGCCTTGGAGCATTCTCAGCCATTCATTTTGGTGCGGGCTAATGCGCGTGGGGTACGTACAATTGCAGGGCTGGGGTCCCCGGGGGGAGGCCCCCCCGGACACCCCCCTTCCCCGTCGACAGGTACGTTCGATTGCCGGAGGTACCGGCAAGTACTCCCACAAAACAGGGAATTTAGGCATTCAGGATATTTGCGTGAATTCCAAAAAAATTATACCAGCATCAAGATCAAGTCGGGGGCTAGCCATCCTGTCAATATGACTCCCAACCAACTCCTGATTCACACAAACCATAATTTATTCCGACGGGGGTGCAGAAAAAAAAAGGGTTTAAATGACAAGGAATTTCGGCATTCAGACACTCCCCTAACGCAAATACTTGCGTGAATTCCAAAAAAATATATCAGTATCAACATCGAGTGTGGGGCTAGCCAGCCTGTCAATATGAGCTCCCAACTACTGCTTCACACAAACCATGATTTATTCCGACAGGGGTGCGGAAATGGTGGTGGTGGGGGGGGGGGGGTACACAATTTCCATTTCCCCCCTCCCCCCAGACCCTCCATCGCCTACTTCCAACACCTTTCAGGGATAATAATAAATAATAATAACTAGGGGCTTCGCCAACACCTGAAAGGGTGGTTTGCGGTGCGCCGAAGCGCACCCCCCCTTCCCCCCCTCCCCCCCTTCTCTTCCCAAGGTCGCTTTTCCTTTGTCAAATGCACAACTTTTACAGGCTTGGAGCAATCTCAGCCATTCATTTTGGCACTACTTTGTCATTACATTCGAACTCATAATTTCAATATATCCCAAAAAAAAGAGCTCAGGACAAGCTTGCGAAAACACAAAGCTCCTCTGGCACAACTCTTAGAGGCTTGGGGCATTCTCAGCCATTCATTTTGGCACTACGTTGTCAGGATCTTCGTAAATCTCTTTTTCAACTGGTTCGCTACCTAGAGCGCGCCCCAAGATTGTGAAAACTAAAAATCAGCCTCTCAACCCTTCTGGCATGCCTTTGGGAGCCTTAAAGTATTCTCAGCCATTCATTTTGGCGCCGGCGTATTCGCTTCGGGTACGTACAATTGTGGGGTTGGGTCCCCAAGGGGAGGGCCTCCCGGACCCCCCCTTTCCACAGTCGACAGGTTGCGTTCGATTGCGGTAACCGGCATAAACCTTTTTGGCACAACTCTTAGAACTTGGAACATTCCTAGTCATTCGTTTTGGTGCCGGCTAATTCGCGTGGGGTATGCAAAATTGCAGGGCTGGGGTTTCCGGGGAAAGGGCCCCTCGGACCCCTTCTCGTCGACGGGGTGCGTTGAATTGCCGGAGGTACCGGCAAGTACTCCCGAAAAAACAAGGAATTTCGGCATTCAAGACACTCCCCTAACGCAAATATTTGCGTGAATTCCAAAAAATTATACCAGCATCAGCATCGAGTCTGGGGCTAGCCACCCTGCAAATACGAGCTCCCAACTCCTCCTGGTTCCCACAAACCATAATTTATAGGGACAGGGGGTGCAGACAAAAAGTCCAAAAAAACAAGGAACTTTGGCATTCAGGACACTCCCCTAACGCAAATATTTGCGTGAATTCCATAAAAACTATATCAGCATCAATATCGAGTGTGGGGCTAGCCACCCGGCAAATATGAGCTCGCAACTCCTCATAGTTCCTACAAACCATGATTTACAGGACAGGGTTGCGGAAATAAACAAGGAATTTTGGCATTCAGTGTGAACTTCAAAAGAATTAAAAAATATACCAGCATCAAGATCGAGTCTATGGATAGCCACCCTGCAAATATGAGCTCCCAAATCCTCCTCGTTCCCACAAACCATGATTTATGGGGACAGAGGTGCGGAAATGCGGGGGGTGGGGGTGGGATACACAATGTCCAATAGCACCCTCCCCCCAAACCCCCCAACCCCTTACTCCCAACACCTTTCAGGGATGATAATAATAATAATAATAACAATAATAATAATAATAATAATAATAATAATAATAACAATAATAACAGTAATAATAGGAATAGTAGTAGTAGTAGTAGTAGTAGTAGTAGTAGTAATAATAATAATAATAATAATAGTGTATCTCCTACCAATTGCTGAGCCAAAAGGCCATGTGCATCCAGTCCTCCATTCCATAAGGAAAGTCTCCACACCAATCGGTGGAATAAAGGAAGTGACGGCATAGAACATTACTCTAGGAGCTTTATACCAATCAGCCCATGGAAAGGACCGATGGCCTATGTACTCCCTAATAATAATAATAATAATAATAATAATAATAATAATAATAATAATAATAATAATAACTAGGGGCTGCGCCAACACCTGAAAGGATGGTTTGCGATGCGCTTCGCGCACCCCCCCCCCCCCCCCCCCCCCCCCCCTCGAGCTGGGGTTCCCGAGGGGAGGGCCCCCGGACCCCCCCTCCCCGTCGACAGGGTACGTTCAATTGCCGGAGGTACCAGCAGAACCCAAGTATAAGCTCTGGTGGCACAAAAACGTAAAATCTCTGGTTTTTGTGCCACCCTGCACCAAATTTTTTGGATCTCCGAAGAGAGCTCACCGAGAGGTGTCGGGTACACCAAACATCAGCCTCAAACTCCCTCTGGTGTGCGCGAACGGCGCCTGGTGGCGCAAAAACCTGAATTTTCTGGTTTTTACGCCACCCGGAACACCATAATTTTATATTTTCAAAGAGAGCTCATCAAGAAGTGCCAGATACACTAAATATCAGCCGCTAAATCCCTCTGGTGTACGCAAACGGCGCCTGGTGGCAAAAAGACCTCAATTTTCTGGTTTGGGTGCCACCCGCGACCAAAACGGGTACGTACAATTGCATGGTTCGGGTTCCCCGGGGGGGTGCCCTCGGACCACCCCTTCCCCGTCGACAGGGTACGTTCCATTGCCGGAGGTACCGGTAAATACTCCCAAAAAAACAAGGAATTTGGCAGTCAGGACACTCCCCTAACGCAAATATTTGCGTCAATTCTAAAGAAATTATATCAGCATCAACATCGAGTCTGGGGCGTGCCACCCTGTCAATATGAGCTCCCAACTCCTCCTGCTTCACACAAACCATTATTTATGGGGACAGGGGGTGCAAAAATAGGCTAAAAAACCAAGGAATTTTCGAATTCAGGACACTCCCCAAACGCAAATATTTGCGTGAATTCCAAAGAAATAATACAGCATCAATATCGAGTCTGGGGCTAGCCACCCTGCAAATATGAGCTCCCAACTCCTCCTGGTTCCCACAAACCATGATTTATTTCGACAGGGGTGCGAAAAAAGAAGGAATTTCGGCATTCAGGACAATCCCCTAACGCAAATATTTGCGTGAATTCCAAAAAAATATATCAGCATCAACATCGAGTCTGGGACTAGCCACCCTGCAAATATGAGCTCCCAAATCCTCCTGGTTCCCACAAACCATGATTTATAGAGACAGGGTGCGGGACAGGGTGCGGAAAAGGGGGGGGTGGGGTGGGGTACACAATTTCCATTTTCCCCCTTCCCCCAAACCCCCCACCCCCTACTCCCAACACCTTTCAGGGGTAATAATAATAATAATAATAATAATAATAATAATAATAATAATAATAATAATAATAGTGCTTCTCTGTCAATCGCTGATGCATTTCTGCACATGCGCCTCCATCGTCTCACCCGTGAGGGGAGTACGAAGAATTGACGATAGGCTCTAATGACACCCCGCAAGGGCAGTTCCAACACTTCCAGACGGACCGGTATGTTCAATGAAAATACTGGTGGCACCGAAGGGAATCGAACTGGCGACAGGGCCCAGATGGTAGAACTTGACCACTGGGCTATCACGGTGTCCAATAATAATAATAATAATAATAATAATAATAATAATAATAATAATAATAATAATGATAATGATAATGATAATGATAATGATAATAATAATAATAATAATAATAATGATAATAATAATAATAATAATAATGATAATAGTGCTTCTCTGTCAATGGCTGATGCATTTCTGCACATGCGCCTCCATCGTCTCACCCGTGAGGGGAGTACGAAGAATTGACGATAGGCTCTAATGACACCCCCGCAAGGGCAGTTCCAACACTTCCAGACGGGCCGGTATGTTCAATGAAAATACTGGTCCAGACGGACCGGTATGTTCAATGAAAATACTGGTGGCACCGACGGGAATCGAACTGGCGACAGGCCCAGATGGTAAATAATAATGATAATAATAATAATAATAATAATAATAATAATAATAATAGTGCTTCTCTGTCAATGGCTGATGCATTTCTGCACATGCGCCTCCATCGTCTCACCCGTGAGGGGAGTACGAAGAATTGACGATAAGCTCTAATGACACCCCCGCAAGGGCAGTTCCAACACTTCCAGACGGGCCGGTATGTTCAATGAAAATACTGGTCCAGAAAATAATAATAATAATAATAATAATAATAATAATAATAATAATAATAATAATAATAATAACTAGGGGCTGCGCCAACACCTGAAAGGATGGTTTGCGGTGCGCTTCGCCCCCCCCCCCCCCCCCTCGGGCTGGGGTTCCGAGGGGGAGAGTCCCCCGGACCCCCCTTTCCCGTCAGAGGGTACGTTCGATTGCCGGAGGTACCAGCAGAACGCAAGTGTAAGCTATGGTGGCACAAAAACCTAAAATCTCTGGTTTTTGTGCCACCCGCCACCAAAAATTTTCTATCTCCAAAGAGAGCGCACCTAGAGGTGTCGGGTACACCAAACATCAGCCTCAAACTCCCTCGGTGTGCGCAAACGGCGCCTGGTGGCCACCCCCCCCCTCCCCCCCCCCCCCCCCTCGCTGATGAAAGAAGCAAGCGAGATGTGAACTGATGTGTTGTGACTCAAGCGGGTCTCGGGGCCCTCCCCCCGGGAACCCAGCCCGGCGATTGTGCGTACCTGCTTTTTTCGCGGGTGGCACCCAAACCAGAAGTGAGGTCTTGTGCCACCAGGCGCAGTTTGCGCACACCAGAGGGAGTTAGCGGCTGATATTTGGTGTATCTGACACTTCTTGATGAGCTCTCTTCGAAAATATAAAAATTGTGGCGCCGGGTGGCATACACACCGGGAAATTGAGGTTTTGGCTCCTTTCCCGTCGACAGGGTACGTTCAAATGCCGGAGGGCGCCTGGTTGCACAAGACCTCAATTTTCTGGTGTGGGCGCCAACCGCGACCAAAACGGGTACGTACAATCGCCGGGCTGGAGTTCCCGGGGAGGGCCCCCCGGACCCCCCCTGCCCCGTCGACAGGGTACGTTCAATGACCGGAGGCACCGGCAAGTGCTGCTAAAAAACAAGGAATTTTGGCATTCAGGACACTCCCCTAACGCAAATATTTGCGTGAATTCCAAAAAAAGTATATCAGCATCAATATCGAGTCTGGGGCCCTGCCAATATGAGCTCCCAACTCCTCCTGGTTCCCACAAACCATGATTTATAGGATGGGTGGTGCAAGAATAGGCCAAAAAAACAAGGAATTTCGGCATTCAGGACACTCCCCTAACATATTTGCGTCAATTCTAAAAAAATTATACCAGCATCAACATCGAGTCTGGGGCTAGCTACCCTGCCAATATGAGCTCCCAACAACTCCTGGTTCACACAAACCATGATTTATGGGGACAGGGGGTGCAAAAATAGGCCAAAAAACAAGGAATTTCGGCATTCAGGACACTGCCCTAACGCAAATATTTGCGTGAATTCCAAAAAAATCATATCAGCATCAACATCGAGTCTGGGGCTAGCCACCCTGCAAGTATGAGCACCCAACTCCTCCTCGTTCCCACAAACCATGACGTATAGGAATAGGGGTGCCGAAGTAGGGTGGGTGGGGGTGGGTGGGGGGTACACAAGTTTCATCCCCCCCCCCCCCCACCCCCCCACCCCCTTCTCCAACACCTTTCAGGGATAATAATAATAATAATAATAATAATAATAATAATAATACTTGTAATAATAATAATAATAATAATAATAATAATAATAATAATAATAATAATAATAATAATAATAATAATAATAACTAGGGGCTGCGCCAACATCTGAAAGGATGGTTTACGGTGCGTTTCGCGCACCACCCCCCCCCCCCAACACACACACACACCTCGGGCTGGGGTTCCCGGGGGGAGGGCCCCCAGGACCCCCCCTTTCCCGTCGACAGGGTACGTTCAATTGCCGGAGGTACCAGCAGAACGCAAGTGTCAGCTCTGGTGGCACAAAATCTCTGGTTTTGGTGCTACCCGAAAACTTTTTTGTCTCCGAAGAGAGCGCACCAAGAGGTGTCGGGTACACCAAACATCAGCCTCAAACTCCCTCTGGTGTGCGCAAACGGCGCCTGGCGGCGCAAAACCCTAAAATTTCCGGTGTGTATGCCAAACAATTTTTATATTTTCGAAGAGAGCTCATCAAGAAGTGTCAGATACCAAATATCAGCCGCTAACTCCCTCTGGTGTGCGCAAACGGCGGCTGGTGGCACAAGACCTCAATTTTCAGGTGTGAGTGCCACCCGCGACCAAAATGGGTACGTACAATCGCCGGGCTGGGGTTCCCGGGGGGGGGCGGGGGTGGGGGCGGACCCCCCCTGCCCCGTCGACAGGGTACGTTCAAATTCCGGAGGGCGCCTGGTGGCACAAGACCTCAATTTTCTGGTGTGGGTGCCACCCGCGACCAAAACTGGTACGCACAATCGCCGGACTGGGTTCCCGGGGGGAGGGCCCCCCGGACCCCCCCTGCCCCGTCGACAGGGTACGCTCAATTGCCGGAGGCACCGGCAAGTGCTGCTAAAAAACAAGGAAATTTGGCATTCAGGACACTCCCCTAACGCAAATATTTGCGTAAATTCAAAATAAAAACTATATCAGCATCAAAATCGAGTCCGGAGCTAGTCACCCTGTCAATATGAGCTCCCAACTCCTGCTTCACACAAACCATGATTTATTCCGATGGGAGAGCAGAAAAAAGGCTAAAAAACAAGGAATTTCGGCATTCAAGACACTCGCCTAACGCAAATATTTGCGTGAATTCCAAAAAAAATCATATCAGCATCAACATCGAGTCTGGGGCTAGCCACCCTGCCAATATGAGCTCCCAACTCCTCCTGGTTCCCACAAACCATGATTTATTCGACAGGGGTGCGGAAATGGGGGGGGGGGGGTGGGGGTGGGGTTGGGCGGGGTACACAATTTCCATTTCCGCCCTCCCCCTACTCCCAACACCTTTCAGGGATAATAATAATAATGATAATGATAATAATAATAATAATAATAATAATAATAATAATAATAATAATAATAATAATAATAATAATAATAATAATAGTGCTTCTCTGTCAATGGCTGATGCAAATCTGCACATGCGCCTAATAATAATGATAATAATGATAATAATAATAATAATAATAATAATAATAATAATAATAATAATAATAATAACTAGGGGCTGCGCCAACACCTGAAAGGATGGTTTATCGGTGCGCTTCGCGCACCAAAGAAGCGCACCAAACCCCGCCAGCCCCACTTCTTATCACTTTTTGGAGGGCCCCCCGGACACCCCCCCCCCCCCCCCCCCCCCCGCCCCCTTTCCCTTCGACAGGGTACGTTGAATTGTCGGAGGTGTCGCAAAGGGCGCCTGGTGGCAAAAAACCTCAATTTTCAGGTGCGGGTGCCACCCGCGACCAGAACGGGTACGTACAATCACAGGGCTTGGGTTCCCGGGGGGAGAGCCCCCCGGACCCCCTTTCCCTTCGACAGG
>WBZZ01004097.1:85000-87500 GCA_019918135.1 Paulinella micropora | reverse complement strand
TGCGACCAAATGCTAGATTGTCGACACATGACTTGGGCTCTACCTCACGTTATCCCTCAGCCTAGCTTACTGGGAGGGATCGTATTACTTATGCAATCATCTTTGATTTTCTGGTTGCTGTAATTTGTTGGTGTAAGTAAAGAGTGCACGACAGAGCTCATGGTTGCGAGCCGCCCCCCCCCCCCCCCCAAGAAAAAAATCTCTCACTGGTGCTACCCAACCCAACCGAAGTATCGGGACGTTTTATACTATCGTGAAAAAAAAACCTGACCAAAAAAAAAAAAAGCTGACCAAAAAAAAAAAAAGCTGACCAAAAAAAAAAAAAAAAAAAAAAAAAAAAAAAAAAAAAAAAAAAAAAAAAAGGTGTTCCTATGCTTTATTTTTCTTGATTTTTTTGCAGGCAGGATGTTTGCGTGCGGGAGAAAGTGCGGGTAAATTTTGAAGTAATTAGCTACAAAAAATGCATGCAAAATTTTTTCACGATAATAAAAACTTCCCGGTATTTTAGCAGGGGTGGGTAGGTATGATCTTGGCACCTGCAGGTTGAGTACGGGAGGAAAGGACAAGAAGCGGTACTCCTTGTGCGCGGTCTGCTTGGTGCCGCCACACTGCCCCGAGCACCGGTAAGCGTTCGAGCCCTGCACCAACACGTGCAGGGAGAACAAGGGCTTGTGCGGCATGCGGCAGGGAGGTATATCTATCTATCTATGTATGTCTCTCTCTCTCTCTCTCTCTCTCTCTCTCTCTCTCTCTCTCTCTCTCTCTCTCTCTCTCTCTCTCTCTCTCTCTATCAATCTTTCTATCTATCTATCTATCTATCTATCTATCTATCTATCTATCTATCTATCTATCTATCTATCTATCTATATATCTACCTACCTACCTACCTACCTAGCTACCTACCTACCTACCTATCTATCTATCTATCTATCTATCTATCTATCTATCTATCTATCTATCTATCTATCTATCTATCTATCTGTCTATCTATCTGTCTGTCTATCTATCTGTCGATCTACCTATCTATCTATCTATCTATCTATCTATCTATCTATCTATCTATCTATCTATCTATCTATCTATCTATCTATCTATCTATCTATCTATCTATATATCTATCTATCTATCTGTCTATCTATATGTCTGTCTATCTATCTGTCGATCTACCTATTTATCTATCTATCCATCTATCTATCTATCTATCTATCTATCTATCTATCTATCTATCTATCTATCTATCTATCTATCTATCTATCTATCTATCTATCTATCTATCTCGACCTTAGACGTCTGTGGGGAATCATTCCCAACAACAAGTGTGCTCTCTGTTCTGGTCAAGCACATTTATGTCAAATCCTCTCCGGTTGCCATGTTGCCCTCAAACAAGGCCGTTATACCTGGCGTCACGACTCTGTGCTCTGCACTATTGAAGCTCCCCTTCAAAAACACATCGAGAGCCATAACAAACGCTCCCGTATAGACGAAAATGAATCAAAGTCTATGTTTGTGAAAGAGGGCGAGCAGAAGTCTAAAGGGCAGTCATTTCATCGTCCATGCCTGCTTGACACCGCAAACGATTGGCAGCTCCAAACCCAGTACACCGGTTCTGAGCAAGCTTTCCTGTCCACATCTGTGTCACTGACCTCCGCCCCGATATTGTTGTCTGGTCATTGTCTACCACGATATGTATACTCATCGAGCTCACGTGCCCGGTCGAGGAAAACATCCTTGATGCACGAGCCTACAAGACTAACCGATATAATGGGCTCAAATCTCAAATCGAGGACAACGGATGGACCTGCCACCTTCGACCAATCGAATGCGGGGCTCGCGGCATGGTATAGTTCTCTGTTCATCGATGTTTCCGCGCCTTGGGTTTTTCACATCCCCAATCCAAATCCCTTTCCTCAAGCTATCGTCCTGCGTAGCTCGTTGCTCTTTTGCGATTTATCGCTCCTGTGCAGTCAAAAATTGGACTAATCTTCCTCTAGTCCGTATCGGTGACTGCATTCCGTCATAGCCGTCCAGTGTTGCATAGCCCGAGCTAGCTCCCTTCGGGGGTTTAGGCCTCATACAATGTCATCATTGTAGCTTGCGCAAGCTTACGGTGCTCAAAACACTTGGACTAACGGCTTGAACGGCTTCCTTTTCTTTCTCTTCTTCCTTGTCCTCCTCAAGACCCCACTCTCCATTTTGCCTTTTTCTTCAAACCCCTTGGAGAAGATTTTGCTCATGTCCACCCTTACGAAGATCCTTCGAGCCTCCTCGAAAAGAAGAGTCCAAAAGTGCACGTCCATCCGGACTATAAGTCACAACCCGGCATTGTCAAACTCTCATTTCGTCCAAAAAGTGCCCCGAAAGAACCAATTGAAAGAAGAAAGCACCTGATTTTGCCATCAACACCAAGCGTATGGAAAGACATTGAAGAAGAACTCCAATCCGCCCTCCCTCTCATCCTCCCCTTATCTCTCATCCTGCATTCCGTCATAGCCGTCCAGTG
>WBZZ01004097.1:80000-82500 GCA_019918135.1 Paulinella micropora | reverse complement strand
ATGTGCAGATTTGCATCAGCCATTGACAGAGAAGCACTATTATTATTATTATTATTATTATTATTATTATTATTATTATTATTATTGTCATTAGAGCTTATCGTCAATTCTTCGTACTCCCCTCACGGGTGAGACGATGGAGGCGCATGTGCAGAAATGCATCAGCCATTGACAGAGAAGCACTATTATTATTATTATTATTATTATTACTATTATTATTATTATCATTAATTATTAGTATTAGTATTACTATTATTAGTAATATAAAAATAATAATAATAATAATAATAATAATAATAATAATAATAATAATAATAATGTATCTCCTGCCAATTGCTGAGCCAAAAGGCCATGTGCATCCAGTCCTCCATTCCATAAGGAAAGTCTCCACACCAATCGGTGGAATAAAGGAAGTGACGGCATAGAACATTACTCTAGGAGCTTTATACCAATCAGCCCATTGAAAAGGACCAATGGCCTATGTACTCCCTAAATAATAATAATAATAATAATAATAATAATAATAATAATAATAATAATAATAATAATAATATTATTATTTACTATATCTGAGGCGTACTGATGCAGCTAATGGCATATCCTCAACGGACATAAGCCTCCAATACCCTTGTTCGAGGTCCTCCACCCCCCCGTGTCAGTCTCTCGCCTGATGATCGGGGCCACCGATGGAGCTCCTGAGGGCAAGACTGCACTAAGCCGAGGTTATTCCGCAGTCCCAGCAATCTCTTGCAAGACGTCACCGAATGTGCAAGTGCATACACCAAGCGCGGTTGCTAGAGCTGCCTCGAAACCCCACCCATAACAATCTGGTGTCTGCTGGGTCCTGGGCTATCAACCAGCATATGCGGAGTTTAAGATCTTTTACGCGCGCAACGACCCTCCTCCCCAGCATCTACCACCAAAGGGTTATGAGTTGGCGTCACAGTTTAACGCCTTGAGGCCATTGGGCTGATATTATTATTATTATCATTATTATTATTATTATTATGGACACCGTGATAGCCCAGTGGTCAAGTTCTACCATCTGGGCCCTGTCGCCAGTTCGATTCCCGTCGGTGCCACCAGTATTTTCATTGAACATACCGGTCTATTTCTGGACCAGTATTTTCATTGAACATACCGGCCCGTCTGGAAGTGTTGGAACTGCCCTTGCGGGGGTGTCATTAGAGCTTATCGTCAATTCTTCGTACTCCCCTCACGGGTGAGACGATGGAGGCGCATGTGCAGAAATGCATCAGCCATTGACAGAGAAGCACTATTATTATTATTATTATTATTATTATTATTATTATTATTATTATTATTATTATTATTATTATTATTACTAACTAGGGGCTGCGCCAACACCTGAAAGGATGGTTTGCGGTGCGCTTCGCACAACCCCCCCCCCCCCCCCCCCCCCCCCCCCCCTCTTTTCAAGGTCGCTTTTCCTCTCATTCTCACATGCACAACTTTTACAGCCTTCAAGCAATCTCAGCCATGCACTTTGGCACTATTTTGTCAGTACAGTCAAATTTCATAATTTCAACTATATCCCTAAAACAGAGCTCGTGACAAGCTTGCGAACACACAAAAAATCAGCCTCGAAACCCCTCTGGCACAACTCTTAGATCCTTGGAGCATTCTCAGCCACTCATCTGGCACTACTTTACCAAAGTCTTCGTAAATCTCTATTTCAACTGGTTCACTACCTGGAGCACATCCCGAGGTTATGAAAACCAAAAAATCAGCCTCTCAATCAGCCTCTCAACCCTTCTGGAACAACTTTTAGAATCTTGGACAATTCTCAGTCATTCATTTTCGTGCCGGCTAATTCGGTTTGGGTACGACGAATTAGCCGGCACCAAAATGAATGGCTGCCAAGGCTCAAAGAGTTGTGCCAGAAGGGTTTATGCCGGTTGCCTCCGGCACTTGAACGTACTCTGTCGACTGTGAAAAGTGGGGGGGGGGGCCTCCCCCGGGAACCAAGCCCTGTAACTGTACGTACGTTCAATTGCAGGGCTTGGGTTCCCGGGTGGGGTGGGGGGGGGGGGGGGGGCCACGGCCCCCCCCTGCCCCGTCGACAGGGTACGTTCAATTACCGGAGGTACCGGCAAGTACTCCCAAAAAAGCAAGAAATTTTGGCATTCAGGACAGTCCCCTAACGCAAATATTTGCGTGACTGCAAAAATATTATCAGCATAAATATCGATCTGGGGCTAGCCATCCTGTCAGTATGAGCTTCCAACTCCTCCTGGTTTCCACAAACCATGATTTATTCCGACCGGGATGCAGAAGTGGCTTGAAAAAAAAACAAGGAGTTTTGGCATTCAGGACAATCCCCCAACGCAAATATTTGCGTGCATTCAAAAAAAAAAATATATATATCAGCATCAACATTGAGTCTGGGGCTAGCCACCCGGCAAATATGAGCTCCCAAATCCCCCTGATTTCCACAAACCATGATTTATGCCGACAGGGGTTCAGACATGAGGTGAAA
>WBZZ01004097.1:67500-77500 GCA_019918135.1 Paulinella micropora | reverse complement strand
GATAATAATAATAATAATAATAATAATAATAATAATAATAATAATAATAATAATAGTGCTTCTCTGTAAATGGCTGATGCAAATCTGCACATGCGCCTCCATCGTCTCACCCGTGAGGGGAGTACGAAGAATTGACGATAGGCTCTAATGACACCCCCGCACGGGCAGTTCCAACACTTCCAGACGGAGCGGTATGTTCAATGAAAATACTGGTGGCACCGACGGGAATCGAACTGGCGACAGGGCCCAGATGGTAGAACTTGACCACTGGGCTATCACGGTGTCCACAATAATAATAATAATAATAATAATAATAATAATAATAATAATAATAATAATAATAATAATAATAATAATTATAATAATAATAATAATAATAACTAGGGCTGCGCCAACACCTGAAAGGGTGATTTGCGGTGCGCTTCGCGCCGCCCCCCCCCCCCCCTCTCGGGCTGGGGGTTCCCGGGGGAGGACCCCCCCGACCCCCCCCCCCCCCCCCCCTCGTCGACAGGGTACGTTCACTTGCCGGAGGTACCAGCAGAACGCAAGTGTC
The DNA here is from genome assembly GCA_019918135.1 of Paulinella micropora. Taxonomy (NCBI): domain Eukaryota; phylum Cercozoa; class Imbricatea; order Euglyphida; family Paulinellidae; genus Paulinella; species Paulinella micropora. Next base: position 76,947 of record WBZZ01004097.1, on the reverse strand, counting down.
AGCTCTGGTGGCACAAAAACCTAAAATTTCTGGTTTTTGTGCCACCCGGCACCAAAAGTTTTTTTATCTCCGTAGAGAGCGCACCGGGCACACCAAACATCAGCCTCAAACTCCCTCGGGTGCGCAAACGGCGCCTGGTGGCGCAAAAACCTCAATTTTCCGGTGTCGGCGCCACAATTTTTATATTTTCGAAGAGAGCTCGTCAAGAAGTGTCAGATACACCAAATATCAGCCGCTAACTCCCTCTGGAGTGCGCAAACGGCGCCTGGTGGCACAAGACCTCAATTTTCTGGTTTGGGTGCCACCCACGACCAGAAAGGGTACGTACAATCACAGGGCTGGGGTTCCCTCCCAACTCCTGGTTCACACAAACCATGATTTATTCCGATGGGAGAGCAGAAAATAGGCTTTTTTTAAAAAAAAAAAAAAAAAAGGAATTTTGGCATTCAGGACACTCCCCCAATGCAAATATTTGCGTGCATTCCAAAAAACTATATCAGCATCAACATCGAGTCTGGGGCGTGCCACCATGTCAATATGAGCTCCCAACTCCTCCTGGTTCACACAAACCATGATTTATTCCGACGAGGGTGCAGAAAATAGGCTTTAAAACAAGAAATTTTTGCATTCAGGACATTCCCCTAACGCAAATATTTGCGTGAATTCCAAAGAAATTATATCAGCATCAACATCGAGTCTGGGGCTAGCCACCCTGTCATTATGAGCTCTTAACTCCACCTGGTTCAGACCAACCATGATTTATTCCGACAGGGGTGCGAAAAAAAACAAGGAGCTTTGGCATTCAGGACACTCCCCTAACGCAAATATTTGCGTGAATTCCAAAAAAAATCATATCAGCATCAACATCGAGTCTGGGGCTAGCTACCCTTCCAATATGGGCTCCCAACTCCACCTGGTTCCCACAAACCATGATTTATTCCGATAGGGGTGCGAAAATGCGGGTAGGGGGGGGGGTGGATGGGGGGTACACAATTTCCATTTTTACCGCTCCCCCCAAACCCCCCACCCCCTTCTCAAACACCGTTCAGGGATAGTAATAATAATAATAATAATAATAATAATAATAATAATAATAATAATAATAATATAATAATAATAATAATAATATTATAATAATAATAATAATAATAATAATAATAATAATAATAATAATAATAATAATAATAATAACTAGGGCTGCGCCAACACCTGAAAGGATGGTTTACCGGTGCGCGAAGCGAACCAAACCCGCCAGCCCCACTTCTTATCACTTTTTGGAGGGCCCCCCGGACCCCCCCCCCCCCCCCCCCCCCCCCCCCCCTCCCTCCCGCCCCCTTTCCCTTCGACAGGGTACGTTGAATTGCCGAAGGTGCCGCAAAGGGCGCCTTGTGGCAAAAACCTCAATTTTCAGGTGTGGGTGCCACCCGCGACCAGAACTGGTTCGTACAATCGCAGGGCTGGGGTTCCCGGGGGAGGGCCCCCCCGGACCCTGGCCCGTCGACAGGGTACGTTCAATTGCCGGAGACACGGCAAGTACTGCCAAAAAACAAGGAAATTTGGCATTCAGGACACTCCCCTAACGCAAATATTTGCGTGAATTCCCAAAAAATTATACCAGCATTAAGATCGAGTCTGGGGCTGGCTACCCTGCCAATATGAGCTCCCAACTCCTCGTTCCCACAAACCATGATTTATTCCGACAGGGGTGCAAACATGGGTGTGTGGGGGGGGGGGGGTGGACAATTTTCATTTCCCCCCTCCCCCCAAACCCCCCACCCCCTTCACCAACACCTTTCAGGGATAATAATAATAATAATAATAATAATAATAATAATAATAATAATAATAATGATAGTAATAATAATAATAATAATAATAATAATAATAATAATACCCCCCCCCCCCCTTCTTCCCAAGATCGATTTTCCTCTCATTCTCACATGTACAGCTTCTAAAGCCTTGGAGCAATCTCAGCCATTCATTTTGGTGCCGCAAATTCGCTTCGGGTACGTACAATTGCGGTGCTGGGGTTCCCGGGGGGAGGGCCCCCCCTGACACCCCCTTTCCACAGTCGACGGGGTAGGTTCAATTGCCGGAGGTAACCGGCGTATACCCTTCCGGCACAACTCTTAGAGTGTTGGAGGATTCTCAGCCATTCATTTTGGTGCCGGCTAATTCGCATGGGCTACGTACAATTGCCGGGCTGGGGTTCCCGGGGTGAGGGCCCCCCGGACCCCCCCTTCCCCGTCGACAGGGTACGTTCCATTTCCGGAGGTACCAGCCGAACGCAAGTGTAAGATCTGGTGGCACAAAAACCTAAAATCTCTGATTTTTACCCGGCACCAAATTTTTTGGATCTCCGAAGAGAGCTCACCGAGAGGTGTCGGGTAAACCAAACATCAGCCTCAAACTCCCTCGGGTGTGCGCGAACGGCGCCTGGTGGCGCAAAAACCTGGATTTTCTGGTGTTTACGCCACCGGCACCACCATAATTTCTATATTTTCGAAGAGAGCTTATCAAGAACTGTCAGATACAGCAAATATCAGTCGCTTAATCCCTCTGGTGTGCGCAAACGGCGCCTGGTGGCACACGGCCTCAATTTTCTGGGTTGTATGCCACCCACGACCATAACGGTACGTACAATTGCAGGGCTTGGGTTCCCGGGGGGAGGGCCCCCCCGAACCCCCCCTGCCCCGTCGACAGGGTACGTTCATTGCCGGAGGTACCGGCAAGTACTCCCAAAAAATAAGGAATTTTGGCATTCAGGACACTCCCCTAACGCAAATATTTGCGTGATTTCCAAAAAACTATATTAGTATCAACATCGAGTCTGGGGCGAGCCACTCTGTCAACATGAGATCCCAACTCCTCCTGCTTCACTCAAACCATGATTTATTCCGACGAGGGTGCAGAAAATAGGCTTTAAAAAAAAAAAAAAGGAATTTTCGCATTCAGGACACTCCCTAACGCGAATATTTGCGTGAATTCCAAAGAAATCATATCAGCATCAACGTCGAGTCTGGGGCTAGCCACCCTGTCATTATGAGCTCCCAACTCCACCTGGTTCACACAAACCATGATTTATTCCGACAGGGGTGCGAAAAAAAGGAATTTTAGCATTCAGGACACTGCCCTAACGCAAATATTTGTGTGAATTCCAAAAAAATTATATCAGCATCAAGATCAAGTCTGGGGTTAGCCACCCTGCGAATATGAGCTCCCAACTCCTCCTGGTTCCCACAAACCATGATTTATTCCGACAGGGTTGCGGAAATGCGGGGGGAGGGGGGGGTGGGTGGGTGGGATACACAATTTCCAAATCCCCCCCCCCCCCCCCCCCCCGCAAACCCCACACCCCCTTCTCAAACACCTTTCAGGGATAGTAATGATGATTATTATAATAGCAATAAAAGAAACAAACAATGACAACAAGAACAATTTTGCTTATCTTTCAGGGTAGCCGAGCTGTTATTGGCAAGGCGTGCAGACATGGGTCCAGTGCTGGTGCGGTGGAGAGCAAGGCAGCAGCAGCGAGGGCGCGGACCGGTTCTGGCAGCGCTGGCACAGCACGGAGCTGCAAGAAGAGCCTAGGAACAGCCTGCTCACCTCCTGCCAACACCCAAGTGCTTGTCCACAAGAAGCAGGCTGCTGCATATATGTCGCGCAATATGAAGATTTTTAGAATTGAAACACACAGGCTGAACATGTGCAGACAATATCTGCGTCGGGAGAGACAGAGCGGAGGACCTTGCTGAGGGCCGAGTCCAGGTAACGCGCCATCAATCGCTCCAACAGGCTACAACACCAGCCACCAGCAACACTCATAGCTGCATATGTATCTATCTATCTATCTATCTATCTATCTATCTATCTATCTATCTATCTATCTATCTATCTTCTAGATAGATAGATAGATAGATAGATAGATAGATAGAAAGATAGATGGATAGATAGATAGATAGATAGATAGATAGAAAGAAAGATAGATAGAAAGATAGATAGATAGATAGATAGATAGATAGATGGATAGATAGATAGATAGATAGATAGATAGATAGATGGATAGATAGGTAGATAAGATAGATAGATAGATAGATAGATAGATAGATAGATAGATAGATAGATGGATGGATGTCACAGACATGTGGAAGAGTTCCTGGACGTCATGTTGTATGAACACGTTGCTGCCGGTCCACCTGCACAGCATGCCGCAGACACCACACACAGCTTCCAGCCACACCGCCTCCGCGGACAGCAACCAACACAAGTCTTCTGGAGGCTTGTCGGCGTTCTTGGACATAGCACGTCGTTTTTCTTTACTCTTTCTTCTTTCTTCTTTCTTCGAACATGAGCTGATATGGCTTCATGATCTCATGTCCTTCTCCACACACTGCAAGCTGCTCTCTGCCATACCCGAACGCCTTGGTCAAGTCAGTGGTTTTGACTGCCGGCTTGCTACTGCACACCACCACAAGTTGTACACGTGCTGGATGAAGGCGAACTCAATCACCATAGGCAGAAATGAGCATCGTAAACAACACTTGCCAGATGAAGACATCAAGCATATCGACAGAAATGGGCATCACAACGGCACTGAACTGCCTATTGTAGAGACGTGTTGAATAGCGTACATAGATGTATAGATAAGGTATTCAGATAGATAGATGGATAGATAGATGCAGAAGGTAGGGACAGACCTGAGCTGGAGATAGCCAAACAGTCGTCTCAGCTGCCCACACATACACATTCCACGCCTGCTGCTTCTTGCACAACCTTTTATTCAGACTTGCGTCTTTCTTTCTTTCTTTCTTTCTTTCTTTCTTTCTTTCTTTCTTTCTTTCTTTCTTTCTTTTCATAAGGTAACAAGGAAAGGCGAGACGAACGACGTCAGGTGTAAAATAATATAGGACGGGATACACGATGATGTTGGATGCGGCCAGACGAAACAGGGCGGGATAGACAAATTCATGCAACGGAACAACATATGACCTGATATGAAAAGGGAAAACAAACGAGACCATCAATATCGAGCTGAAGGAGAAAGAAGGTGAAATGAAGAAGACAACCGCAAGATAAACGAGAACGACAATAAACTCTGGGATAAGTCCAGCCAAGTATGGATCGAAATCATGTTGTATGAAAGTGGTTAGCAGGGTAACCTGAAAACAACCGACATACACCAGATAAATAAGCTAGGATGATCATATTTAACACATCATCGTCAAAAAATTTGTGTAACTATTGTTATACATATAACATAAATGTATTGTTATTATTATTATTATTATTATTATTATTATTATTATTATTACTATTATTATTATTAGGGGCTGCGCCAACACCTAAAAGGATGGTTTGCGGTGCGCGAATTCGCGCACCCCCCCCCCCCCCCCCCTTTCCTCCTCTTCCCAAGGTCGATTTTCCTCTCATTCTCACATGCACAACTTTTACAGCCTGGAGCAATCTCAGCCATTCATTTTGGTGCCGGCAAATTTGCTTAGGGTACGTACAATTGCGGGGCTGGGGTTCCCGGGGGGAGGGCCCCCAGACCCTCCCCCCTTTCCACAGTCGACAGGGTTTGTTCAATCGCCGCAGGTAAGCAGCATAAACCCTTCCCGCACAACTCTTAGAGCCTTGGAGCATTCTCAGCCATTCATTTTGGTGCCGGCTAATTCGCATGGGCTACGTACAACTGCCGGGCTGGGGTTCCCGGGGCCCCGGACCCCCCCCCCCCCCCCCCTCCCCCTTCCCCGTCGACAGGGTACGTTCCATTGCCGGAGGTACCAGCCGAACGCAAGTGTAAGCTCTGGTGGCACAAAAACCTAAAATCTCTGGTTTTGTGCCATCCGGCCGGCAACAATTTTTTCGGATCTTCGGAGGCAGCTCATCGAGAGGTGTCGGGTGCACAAAACAGCCTCAAACTCCCTCTGCTGTGCGCGAACGGCGCCTGGTGGCTCAAAAACCTGGATTTTCTTGTGTTTACGCCACCCGGCACCACAAGTTTCATATTTTCGAAGAGAGCTCATCAAGAAGTGTCAGATATACCAAATACCAGCCGCTAAATCCCTCTAGTGTGTGCAAACGGCGCCTGATGGCACAAAGACCTTAATTTTCTGGTTTGTGTGCCACCCGCGACCAAAACGGGTACGTACACTTGCTGGGCTGGGGTTCCCGGGGGAAGGGCATCCTTTCAGGAGTTGGCGCAGCCCCTGTTATTATTTATTATTATTATCCCTGAAAGGTGTTGGTCAAGGGGGTGGGGGGTTTGGGGGGAGGGGGAAAATGAAAATTGTGTAACCCCCCCCCCATTTTCGGCACCCCTGTCGGAATAAATCATGGTTTGTCGGAACGAGGAGGAGTTCGGAGCTCATATTTGCAGGGTGGTTAGCCCCAGACTTGGTCTTGATGTTGATATGATTTTTTTGGAATTCACGCAAATATTTGCGTTAGGGGAGTGTCCCGAATGCCAAAATTCCTTTTTTTCCTGCACCCCAATCGGAATAAATCATGGTTTATGTGAACCAGGAGGAGTTGGGAGCTCATATTGACAGGGTGTCTAGCCCCAGACTCGATGTTGATGCTGATATGAATTTTTTTCATTTCACGCAAATATTTGCGCTAGGGGAGTGTCCCGAATGCGAAAATTCCTTGTTTTTTTTAGCCTTTTTTTTGCACCCTCGTCGGAATAAATCATGCTTTGTGTGAACCAGGAGGAGTTGGGAGCTCATATTGACAGGGTGGCTAGCCCCAGACTCGATCCTGATGCTGATATAATTTTTTGGGAATTCACGCAAATATTTGCGTTAGGGGAGTGTCCTGAATGACAAATTTTCTTGTTTTTGGCCTTTTTTTGCACCCCCCATCCCTATAAATCATGGATTGTGGGAACCAGGAGGAGTTGGGAGCTCATATTTGCAGGGTGGTTAGTCCCAGAGTCAATCTTGATGCTGGTATATTTTTTTGGAATTCACGCAAACATTTGCTTTAGGGGAGTGTCCTGAATGCCAAATTTCCTTGTTTTTTGGAAGTACTTGCCGGTGCCTCCGGCAATTGAACGTACCCTGTCGACGGGGCAGGGGGGTTCCGGGGGGCCCTCCCCCCGGGAACCCCAGCCCTGCGATTGTACGTACCCGTTCTGGTCGCGGGTGGCACCCACACCTAAAAATTGAGGTTTTTTGCCACCAGGCGCCCTTTGCGGCACCTCCGGCAGTTCAACGTACCCTGTGAAGGGAAAAGGGGGGTCCGGGGGGCTCTCCCCCCGGGAACCCCAGCCCTGCGATTGTACGTACCCGTTCTGGTCGCGGGTGGCACCCACACACCCGAAAATTGAGGTTTTTTTGCCACCAGGCGCCATTTGCGGCACTTGCGGCAACGCAACGTACCCTGTCGAAGGGAAAGGGTGGGTCCGGGGGAGCCCTGCGATTGTACGCACCCGTTCTGGTCGCGGGTGGCACCCACACCTGAAAATTGAGGTTTTTTGCCATCAGGTGCCCTTTGCGGCACCTCCGGCAATTCAACGTACCCTGTCGAAGGGAAAGGGGGCGGGGAGGGGAGTGGGGGAGGGGGGGGGGGGGGGGGGGGTCCGGGGGGCCCTCCAAAAAGTGATAAGAAGTGGGGCTGGCGGGGTTTGGTGCGCGAAGCGCATCGGTAAACCATCCTTTCAGGTGTTGGCGCAGCCCCTAGTTATTATTATTATTATTATTATTATGATTATTATTATTATTATTGTTCAGCCCAATGGCCTTACGGCGTTAAACTGTGATGCCAACTCAAAACCATTTGGTGGATGATGCTAGGGAGGAGGGTCGTTGGGCGCCTGTCGAAGATCTTAAACTCCGCTATGCCGGTTGATAGCCCGTGGACCCAGCGGATACCAAATTGTTATGGGTGGGATTTTGAGGTAGTTCTAGCAACCATGCTTGGTGTACGCACTTGCACATGCGGCAACGTTTTGCAAGAGGTTGTTGGGACTGCGGAATAACCTCGGCTTAGTGTAGTCTTGCCCTCAGGAGCTCCATCGGTGGCCCCTATAATCAGTCGAGAGACTGACTAGGTGGGGATGGAGCACCTCGAACAAGGGCATGAGCCTCAGCTGCATCAGTATGCCTTAGTGTTGACTGTGATATATTTTGAGGGTAACACCTGATGATAAAAACTTAGTCACGCTTGTTTATCAGAGCTCCAGCCCAATGGCCTTACGGCGTTAAACTGTGATGCCAACTCAAAACCATTTGGTGGATGATGCTGGGGAGGAGGGTCGTTGGGCGCCTGTCGAAGATCTTAAAATCCGCTATGCCGGTTGATAGCCCGTGGACCCAGCGGATACCAAATTATATGGGTGGGGTTTTGAGGTAGTTCTAGCAACCATGCTTGGTGTACGCACTTGCACATGCGGCAACGTTTTGCAAGAGGTTGTTGAGACTGCGGAATAACCTCGGCTTAGTGTAGTCTTGCCTCAGGAGCTCCATCGGTGGCCCCTATAATCAGTCGAGAGACTGACTAGGTGGGGATGGAGCACCTCGAACAAGGGCATGGAGGCTCATGTCCGGAAACGGATCGTGCCATCAGCTGCATCAGTATGCCTTACAGGAAGTATATTATTATTGTTGTTATTATTATTATTATTATTATTATTATTATTATTATCCCTGAAAGGTGTTGGGAGTAGAGGGTGGGGATTTTGGGGGGAGCGGGAAAATGGAAATTGTGTACCCCCCCATCCACCCCCCCCCCCTACCCGCATTTTCGCACCCCTGTCGGAATAAATCATGGTTTGTGGGAACCAGGTGGAGTTGGGAGCCCATATTGGAAGGGTAGCTAGCCCCAGACTCGATGTTGATGCTGATATGATTTTTTTTTGGAATGCACGCAAATATTTGCGTTAGGGGAGTGTCCTGAATGCCAAAGCTCCTTGTTTTTTTTCGCACCCCTGTCGGAATAAATCATGGTTGGTGTGAACCAGGTGGAGTTAGGAGCTCATAATGACAGGGTGGCTAGCCCCAGACTCGATGTTGATGCTGATATAATTTCTTTGGAATTCACGCAAATATTTGCGTTAGGGGAATGTCCTGAATGCAAAAATGTCTTGTTTTAAAGCCTATTTTCTGCACCCTAATCGGAATAAATCATGGTTTGTGTGAACCAGGAGGACTTGGGAGCTCATATTGACATGGTGGCACGCCCCAGACTCGATGTTGATGCTGATATAGTTTTTTGGAATTCACGAAAAATTTGCGTTAGGGAAGTGTCCTGAATGCCAAAATTCCGTGTTTTTTGGGAGTACTTGCCGGTACCTCCGGCAATTCAACGTACCCTGTCGACGGGGAAGGAGGGGTCCGGGGGGCCCTTCCCCCGGGAACCCAAGCCCTGCAATTGTACGTACCCGTTTTGGTCGCGGGTGGCACAGAAACCAGAAAATTAAGGTCTTTTTGCCACCAGGCGCCGTTT
>WBZZ01004097.1:55000-60000 GCA_019918135.1 Paulinella micropora | reverse complement strand
TACTTCTTCACTTACCATCAACAATGACTCCAAGCGCTTCGCTCTCAGCCATTTCTGGTCGTTGTTGCTTTTGCAGTGAAGCAAATAAATAAACAAAGAAATGAATAAAGCAAAAGGAAATACACGAACTAATGAATGAAATAAATACGTAGAAGTAGGTAAATTAAAAAAAGATTCAAAAAATTGGTAAAAATGAATGAAATATAAAATAAAATTAAATAGGTAAGTAAGTAAGTAAGTAAGTGTGAAAATAAATAAATAAATAAATAAATAAGCAAATATAAATAAATAAATAAATAAGTAAATAAATAAATGAATAAATAAACGAATCAATAAAACGATAAATAAATAAATTGATAATAAATAAATAAATAAACAAATATAGAAATAAATAAATAAATAAGTAAACACGCAACAAATAAAAAAGAAATAATAAACGAACAAACAATCAAACAGACAAACAATCAAACTAACAAACAAACAAGCAAACAAATAAATAAATAAATAAATATATAAATAAATATATATGTATATATATATGTATATATATATATGTATATATGTATGAATGTATGTATGTATGTATGCATGTATGTATGCATGTATGTATGCATGTATGTATGTATGTTTGTATGTATGTATGTATGTATGTATGTATGTATGTATGTATGTGTATGTATGTATGTATGTATGTATGTAATGTAATGTAATGTAATGTCATGTCATGTCATGTCATGTCATGCCATGCCATGCCATGCCATGCAATGCTATGCAATGCAATGCAATGCAATGATGAAATGCAATGAAATGCAATGCAATGTAATGCAATGCAATGCAATTCAATGCAATGCTATGCAATGCTATGCAATGCAATCCAATGCAATGCAATGCAATGTAATGTAATGTAATGTAATGTGTGTGTGTATGTATGTATGTATGTATGTATATATATATATGTATATAAAGAAACAAACAAACAAATAAATAAATAAATAAATAAACTAATTAATAAATTTATTTATTTTTAAATAATAAATTTAAATAAATAAATAAATAAATAAATGAATAAATAAATAAATAAATATAAACAATATATGTAATACACGCAGACATACACACCACACACACACACATACATATATATATTATATATATATATATATAATATATAATATATACATATATATATGTGTGTGTGTGTGTGTGCGTGTATGTATGTATATATATATATATATATATATATATATAATAAAGGACTGGCAACATCGCACGTTAAGAACGTGGTCTTGTTTGCTGCTGACATAGGACAAGGTGCAGAACGTGTTGAAATTCTACTATGAAATGCCCACGAGTAACCAAATCAGCTGGAACATACCCGGAACGTAAGGCGCTCAAACCACGTACACACATATGCGTCTGCATACACTACACCTGGTATACCCTTACGGAGACGTCAGAGGCATGACTTGGAGACTGCTAGCAGTTGCTTGACAAAATGACACACGCTTCTCGTCTGTCGTTTCCCACTATTTGTTCCTTTCCTGTCCCCATGCATGGCGTGGTCTTCCAGTCTCTGCTTGTGCTGGCGCATTCGCCCCATGCGTGCACTTCTGCGTGTTCTCTGCAGGGACTGGCGGAAGTTCTTAAGCCCCAAAGGGAAGTACTTTTACGTGAACGCCGTAACCAGGGCCATCTGCTGGGACATTCAAGAGTACCAACAAATACAGAGAAAGGGATTGAAAGGGCAAACGAGACGATAGATGTGTATTCAGAGAGAGAGAGAGAGAGAGAGAGAGAGAGAGAGAGAGAGATAGAGAGAGAGAGGTCAAAAACTCTTTTGGACATACTGGCGGCTGGCACATGCATTTATCACGGAGAGTCTAAAAACGTTCGTACGTGTGTCTTTTACTTAAGTATGGGAGATTATTAGTTCTTAAGTACCATGAGCAATAGCTGTTAAGTGCTTCTTCGCAGCCGTTTCTGCTTGTGGTCGACCAGAACGCTTGTGCAGTGGCTCGTTAGAAAGCTCTCATCAAGAGCTTTACAATCAGCCATGACACAGATCTTGAATATAAGAGCTGGCTGAGAACGAAGGTCTTGAAGTGATGGCTTCTAAGAACTGGACTGATTGCTTCGCCTAGTCAGTCATGGCCTAGCTCGGCATCTGCACGCCCTCTCTGTCTGCACACCAACCACCGTAACATTCTGTGTTGCGTACCTCTTGCCCTGGCCGGTCTATTTCTACATGCGCTGCTACAAGCCAGTCCTCGCGCACAGATTCCGCACATGTTGACACACACCCCCATGCTTATGTGCCATGCAAACATAAATACCTCACAGCCAACGAAAGGTAAGTATATATACGCTTATATGGCGTGTAAGTATGTGGGTGCGTTCAAAACTTACGTCGTGTGTGCAAGAAATGCATACGCATATATGGATGTTCCACCTAAGTACATCTTCATGTACATGTCTGATTCGAAGTTGATGTCTCTACGAATTAATTTATATCAACATGGATGTAAATATTTATATGTACGTTCTTACACTGACTTTTTGTAGGGTTTTGGGAGTATCCGATCCTTTCTGCGCTGGACCCTCGCCTCCTCAAGGTCTTATCATATATCATATCCATATCATATCATATCATATCATATCATATCATATCATATCATATCATATCATGTCATATCATATCATATCATATCATATCATATCCATATCCATATTATATCATATCATATCATATCATATCATATCATCTCATCTCATCTCATCTCATCTCATATCTCATATCTCATATCATATCATATCATATCATATCATATATCATATCTCATATCTCATATCTCATATCTCATCTCATATCTCATATCTCATATATCATATATCATATATCATATATCATGTATCATGTATCATGTATCATGTATCATGTATCATATATCATACATCATACATCATACATCATACATCATACATCATACATCATATATCATATATCATATATCATATATCATATATCATATATCATATATCATATCGTATCGTATCATATCATCGTATCATATCATATCGTATCGTATCGTATCATATCCTATCCTATCCTATCCTATCCTATCCTATCCTATCCTATCCTATCCTATCCTATCCTATCCTATCCTATCCTATCCTATCCTATCCTATCCTATCCTATCCTGTCCTGTCCTGTCCTGTCCTGTCCTATCCTATCCTATCCTATCCTATCCCATCCTATCCTATCCTATCCTATCGTATCGTATCGTATCGTATCGTATCGTATCGTATCATATCATATCATATCATATCATCATATATCATATCATCATATATCATATATCATATATCATATATCATATATCATATATCATATATCATATCATATATCATATGATATCATATCATATGATATCATATCATATATCATATGATATCATATCATATGATATCATATCATATCATATCATATCATATCATATCATATCATATCATATCACATCGTATCATATCGTATCGTATCGTATCGTATCGTATCGTATCGTATCATATCGTATCATATCATATCATATCATATCATATCATATCATATCATATATCATATATCATATATCATATATTATATATCATATATCATTTATCATATATCATATATCATATATCATATATCATATATCGTCCTATCGTCCTATCGTCTATCGTCTATCGTCTATCATCTCTCATCTCTCATCTCTCGTCTCTCGTCTCTCGTCTCTCGTCTCGTCTCGTCTCGTCTTCGTCTCGTCTTCGTCTCGTCTTCGTCTCGTCTTCGTCTCGTCTTCGTCTCGTCTTCGTCTCGTCTTCGTCTCGTCTTCGTCTCGTCTTCGTCTCGTCTTCGTCTCGTCTTCGTCTCGTCTTCGTCTCGTCGTCGTCTCGTCTTCGTCTCGTCTTCGTCTCGTCTTCGTCTCGTCGTCGTCTCGTCTTCGTCTCGTCTTCGTCTCGTCTTCGTCTCGTCTTCATCATCTCCTCATCATCTCCTCATCATCTCCTCATCATCTCCTCATCATCTCCTCATCATCTCCTCATCATCTCCTCATCTTCATCTCATCTTCATCTTCATCTTCATCTTCATCTTCATCTTCATCTTTCCTCATCTCCTCATCTTCTCCTCATCATCTCCTCATCTTCATCTCGTCTCTCATCTTCTTCTTCATCTTCATCTTCATCTCTCCTCATCTCATCCTCATCTCATCCTCATCTCATCCTCATCTCATCCTCATCTCATCCTCATCTCATCCTCATCTCATCTCTCACCTCATCTCGTCTCCTATCTCGTCTCTCATCTCATCTCTCATCTCATCTCTCATCTCATCTCTCATCTCATCTCTCATCTCATCTCTCATCTCATCTCTCATCTCATCTCTCATCTCATCTCTCATCTCATCTCTCATCTCATCTCTCATCTCATCTCTCATCTCATCTCTCATCTCATCTCTCATCTCATCTCTCATCTCATCTCTCATCTCATCTCTCATCTCATCTCTCATCTCATCTCTCATCTCATCTCTCATCTCATCTCTCATCTCATCTCTCATCTCATCTCTCATCTCATCTCTCATCTCATCTCTCATCTCATCTCTCATCTCATCTCTCATCTCATCTCTCATCTCATCTCTCGTCTCATCTCTCGTCTCATCTCTCATCTCATCTCTCATCTCATCTCTCATCTCATCTCTCATCTCATCTCTCATCTCATCTCATCTCTCGTCTCATCTCTCGTCTCATCTCTCGTCTCATCTCTCGTCTCATCTCTCGTCTCGTCTCTCGTCTCATCTCTCGTCTCATCTCTCGTCTCATCTCTCGTCTCATCTCTCGTCTCATCTCTCGTCTCATCTCTCGTCTCATCTCTCGTCTCATCTCTCGTCTCTCTCGTCTCTCGTCTCGTCTCTTCTCTCGTCTCTCTCGTCTCTCTCGTCTCTCGTCTCTCGTCTCATATATCATATATC
>WBZZ01004097.1:45000-47500 GCA_019918135.1 Paulinella micropora | reverse complement strand
GGATGATGCCTAGCATAACGTCGCGTCACCCCCAGAATGACAGTGATGTGGCTTGTCTTAACACAAGGAACAGCCCCTTCAAGCGCTTCGATCTCAACGAACGTTTGCGCCTGTGTTATGACTCACTAAAGCTTTTAATGAGAGCTTTCAAATGAATCATGGCTCAAGCAAAAACATACTAAATCGGCTGGGAAGGATGCGCTCCACTTGATTCTTGATTATACTCAAGATGCAAGCAGCGTTCACTGTGTGTGGTGTAGGTTGTCGACGCTGCCGGATGCCGATCAGATCCGCGCGCTCAAGCCCAGCCCGCCCACCATCGAGGTCCCCTTGCTCCTTTCTCCACAAACATGTTCTCGTGCTTCGGTCGCGGCTGTGACCTCGTGCTACAGGAGAAGTGTTTAGTTCTCGAGCATCAGCAATGACTTTGCGCGCATCGTTCTCAACCAGTTTCAATATTTATTGTTTGTGCATGGTTCATTTGAAAGCTCTTTTAAATCACGACACAGGCGTGAAACACAAGTATTTGAAGAGATCGAAAGGCTTTAAGTCATGGCTTGTTGTACTGAAGAGAGAAATTCTCCGTCGACGGGCTGTTGCGGTGCGGTGGTAGGACCCTTGGGCTGGGGCCACGGGCAAGAGGCACTCCGCAATGGTTCAGGCCCCTGACCCTGAGGGCGACCGCGAGTCCGTTGTCGTACCTGGTCCCCTACCTTACCACTGCTTCCCATCCCACTACGCCCCCTTTCGTCCTTCATCACGAGTTTCTTTGATTCTTACTCTAAATTGTATACTATCTCCCCCCTCACCCCTCCCCACACCCCTCTTTCTCTTCTTCCCGACTCCTTGTTACAATGAGAACATGACAAGCTTGCCACTTCGTTGTGTAGCGCTGCCCACCAGCACTCGTCGGCATGCGTCCAACGCCGCCATGGATAAAAGTAAGGCCAATTCATCGCCATGCAAGCGTGGTGCTTCTTTTTGACCCGTGGGCCAGTTCTGAGCAACAGCCTTTAAAGCGATCACTTGTGCTTGACCTGTTTCATCAATTGGTGTCGTAAGTCAAGCTTGCGTGTTCCTCATGATGTGACCGCTTCGTGCTCTTTTCCACTATTATTTTGCTTCAACGCAAGGTTTCATAACTTTATATATATATGTACATATATATATATATATATATATATACGTGATTGCACCTCCTGTATTTGAGAACTAAGAACCTCTTAAGACAGTCAAATTCGACTAGCAACAGCCCGTGAAATTCGAAGGACGTTCATGCTGTTTCTGTGGTTCATGTAAAGCTCTCCAACAGCTGACTGCTGAATCAAGACTAAGGCTTTGGACGCAAGGGTTTGCTGAAAACGAAGCATTTGAAGTAATTGTTATTTTTATTTACTGAGAACAAAATGCTTTTCTGGAAGTATTTGAAGTAATTGTTATTTTTATTTATTGAGAACCAAATGCTTTTCTGGGTTGGTTGGTCGTGCAGCCTCGGTGGAGGAGGTGGAGGAAGTCGACTTAGGGGAGGTCTGGGCCTATTTCTACCTGCCAGTGCGTGCCGTGCCTTACTTGTGGAGTTGGCTGCTTGTCACGATGGCAACAGGGACTGCGGTGTCTGTATGCAGCGGCTATAACATGTAGCATGTGTGCTTTCTGCTGCGGCTGCCATGTTATGCAAGCATGTACATGCACGTATGTGCATACGTGCACACATACATTCATGTAACATTTTCGCGTGTGAACATTTGTATGTATATACATATGTGTGCACGCAGAGAGACCGAAAAAAAAAAAATGAAAGAGAGAGAGAGAGAGAGAGAGAGAGAGAGAGAGAGAAAGAAAGAAAGAGAGAGAGAGAGAGAGAGAGAGAGAGAGAGAAAATGAGAAGAGAGAAAGAAAGAGACCGACAGACACCAAGAGACAGACATAGAAAGAGACACCACCCAAAGAAAAAGGGCGATGGCACGGAGAGAAAAGCGATCGAGTGCAGTGGCATCAGTTGTTCATGTAAATAGCTAGTGGGGTCCTTACGGGCTGCTGCTAGGGGGCAGCCTGCCGCTGCGGCTGTTGCGGTAGGGAAGCGACAAAGGGGCTGCTGTCCCGCTGCGGTTTGCGTGGCTCGTGCACCGGGCGATGTGTGTGTGTGTGTGGGGTGGCGCAGGTGCTAATGGAAGGGACTTTGAAGCAAAGGGCAGCAGCAGGCATGTTGCGCAACAACTGGAAGGAGAGGTAGGCGCCACTACGACACAACACGTGGAGCCACTTAGGCAGGACGTGTGCACAAACACACACTGCAAGGCTAATCACGAAGCCAATCCAGGCAAGTGCAGGGGCTCGCTGCAAACACAGCTGAGCCGCTTGACAGGACAAAGGCAGGCGCGGAATTGCATGAGCTGCAGACCTGATACATCTCGCCACTTAGGTATTTTGTGCTGTTTCGGAACGAAATTCTGGTCTACCAAAACAAACGGAAAGCGGAAAAGTAACCCCCCTACCCCCC
>WBZZ01004097.1:35000-40000 GCA_019918135.1 Paulinella micropora | reverse complement strand
GCGTACTGATGCAGCTAATGGCATATCCTCAACGGACATAAGCCTCCAATACCCTTGTTCGAGGTCCTCCACCCCCCCGTGTCAGTCTCTCGCCTGATGATCGGGGCCACCGATGGAGCTCCTGAGGGCAAGACTGCACTAAGCCGAGGTTATTCCGCAGTCCCAGCAACCTCTTGCAAGACGTCACCGAATGTGCAAGTGCATACACCAAGCGCGGTTGCTAGAGCTGCCTCGAAACCCCACCCATAACAATCTGGTGTCTGCTGGGTCCTGGGCTATCAACCAGCATATGCGGAGTTTAAGATCTTTTACGCGCGCAACGACCCTCCTCCCCAGCATCTACCACCAAAGGGTTATGAGTTGGCGTCACAGTTTAACGCCTTGAGGCCATTGGGCTGGAACTCTGTTTAGCAAGTGTGACTAGGTTTTTTCATCGGGATTTCCCTCAAATATGTCACAGTCAACACTCCAAGGCAGATTTACTATATCTGAGGCGTACTGATGCAGCTAATGGCATATCCTCAACGGACATAAGCCTCCAATACCCTTGTTCGAGGTCCTCCACCCCCCCGTGTCAGTCTCTCGCCTGATGATCGGGGCCACCGATGGAGCTCCTGAGGGCAAGACTGCACTAAGCCGAGGTTATTCCGCAGTCCCAGCAACCTCTTGCAAGACGTCACCGAATGTGCAAGTGCATACACCAAGCGCGGTTGCTAGAGCTGCCTCGAAACCCCACCCATAACAATCTGGTGTCTGCTGGGTCCTGGGCTATCAACCAGCATATGCGGAGTTTAAGATCTTTTACGCGCGCAACGACCCTCCTCCCCAGCATCTACCACCAAAGGGTTATGAGTTGGCGTCACAGTTTAACGCCTTGAGGCCATTGGGCTGTAATAATAATAATAATAATAATAATAATAATAATAATAATCATAATAATAATAATAATAATAATAATAATAGTGCTTCTCTGTCAATGGCTGGTGCATTTCTGCACATGCGCCTCCATCGTCTCACCCGTGAGGGGAGTACGAAGCATTGACGATAGGCTGTAATGACACCCCCGCAAGGGCAGTTCCAACACTTCCAGACGGACCGGTATGTTCAATGAAAATACTGGTCCAGACGGACCGGTATGTTCAATGAAAATACTGGTGGCACCGACGGGAATCGAACTGGCGACAGGGCCCAGATGGTAGAACTTGACCACTGGGCTATCACGGTGTCCAAATAATAATAATAATAATAATAATAATAATAATAATAATAATAATAATAATAATAATAATAATAATAATAATAATAATAGTGCTTCTCTGTCAATGGCTGATGCATTTCTGCACATGCGCCTCCATCGTCTCACCCGTGAGGGGAGTACGAAGAATTGACGATAGGCTCTAATGACACCCCCGCAAGGGCAGTTGCGACACTTCCAGACGGACCGGTATGTTCAATGAAAATACTGGTCCAGAAATAGACCGGTATGTCCAATGAAAATACTGGTGGCACCGACGGGAATCGAACTGGCGACAGGGCCCAGATGGTAAATAATAATAATAATAATAATAATAATAATAATAATAATAATAATAATAATAATAATAATAGTAAAATATAGCCCAGCTGCTATTATTAGTATTATTAGTATTATTATCATTATTATCATTATTATTATTATTATTATTATTATTATTATTATTATATTATTATTATTATTATTATTATTATTATTATTATTATTATTATTATTATTATTATTCAGCCCAATGGCCTCAAGGCGTTAAACTGTGACGCCAACTCATAACCCTTTGGTGGTAGATGCTGGGGAGGAGGGTCGTTGCGCGCGTAAAAGATCTTAAACTCCGCATATGCTGGTTGATAGCCCAGGACCCAGCAGACACCAGATTGTTATGGGTGGGGTTTCGAGGCAGCTCTAGCAACCGCGCTTGGTGTATGCACTTGCACATTCGGTGACGTCTTGCAAGAGGTTGCTGGGACTGCGGAATAACCTCGGCTTAGTGCAGTCTTGCCCTCAGGAGCTCCATCGGTGGCCCCGATCATCAGGCGAGAGACTGACACGGGGGGGTGGAGGACCTCGAACAAGGGTATTGGAGGCTTATGTCCGTTGAGGATATGCCATTAGCTGCATCAGTACGCCTCAGATATAGTAAATCTGCCTTGGAGTGTTGACTGTGACATATTTGAGGGAAATCCCGATGAAAAAACCTAGTCACACTTGCTAAACAGAGTTCCAGCCCAATGGCCTCAAGGCGTTAAACTGTGACGCCAACTCATAACCCTTTGGTGGTAGATGCTGGGGAGGAGGGTCGTTGCGCGCGTAAAAGATCTTAAACTCCGCATATGCTGGTTGATAGCCCAGGACCCAGCAGACACCAGATTGTTATGGGTGGGGTTTCGAGGCAGCTCTAGCAACCGCGCTTGGTGTATGCACTTGCACATTCGGTGACGTCTTGCAAGAGGTTGCTGGGACTGCGGAATAACCTCGGCTTAGTGCAGTCTTGCCCTCAGGAGCTCCATCGGTGGCCCCGATCATCAGGCGAGAGACTGACACGGGGGGGTGGAGGACCTCGAACAAGGGTATTGGAGGCTTATGTCCGTTGAGGATATGCCATTAGCTGCATCAGTACGCCTCAGATATAGTATTATTATTATTATTATTATTATTATTATTATTATGGAAGCGTGTATGTTTATGTGCACATAAACCATATAGAGAAACTACTCTTGTCCTTGATTTCTAGTCCTAACCCTAACGAAAAAGAGAAATTTAGGGCAAGATGCGTTTCTCTCTCGCTCTCTCTCTCTCTCGCTCTCTCTCTCTCTCTCTCTCTCTCTCTCGCTCTCTCTCTCTCTCTCTCTCTCTTTCTCTCTTTCTCCTTCCTTCCGAGGTCTACTTGGTTTGTTCCCTCGGTGGTCAGGTGTGTATGTATGCATCTATGATCCACGCATGTTTGTATGTCGCTGTACGTAGGTAGCTATAGCTAGGTAGTAAGGTAGGTAGGTGAAAATGTAGGTAGGTAAATAAATTTATTCTCTCTCTCTCTCTCTCTCTCTCTCTCTCTCTCTCATTTCCATCGGTACTTGGTGTTCGCCCTCCCGGCCTGCTATGTCACTGTTCTTGGCTGGTGCGCTGTGCAGGCGAGGCGGATGGGCTCCTCCTCGAAAACATTCCCTATCGTGTACGCCCAGCCAGTCCCCCGACAATAGCAACAACAACAACAACAACAAACAAGATTGGCCAACCAAACAATCATTTATGTTTTTAAAAAACATGTCAAGCACCGACATAATCCATTTGAGCAGTGTTTGAGTTCTTAAGTACAAGTCACACTGACTCCAAGGGTTTCGTTCTCAGCACATTATTGCGTCTAAAACCTGTCCTTGACCCATTAGAAAGTTCTTGGTGAGAGCTTTCAAATGAACTATTCACAAGCATCTGCCGTCAAATCGCTGAGAATGAAGCACTTGAAGTCATGGTCATGGTATTTAAGAACAAAAGACTTCTTTGGCGTCCTGTGTGCCCAAAAGCCTCGTTGCATTTTGTGATTGTCTATTGGTGCATCGTGTGCGCCTCAAAGCATCGTACCGTATCCCATGACATATATGTATGATGTGGTATGATGTGTGTGCCTGTGTATTTGTTGTTGTTGTTGTTGTTGTCGTTGTCGTTGTCGTCGTCGTCGTCGTCGTTTTTTTTTTGCTTTTGTTGTTGTCTGCTTGTTTGTGTGTTTATGCATGTGCGCGCGCGCGTGTGTGTTTGTGTGTGTGTGTGTGTGTGTGTGTGTGTGTGTGTGTGTGTGTGTGTGTGTGTGGCTTCTTGATGTGGTCGGAGCAGCAAGATTCGAACGTTTGCCCCAGCCTATTTATTTGTTGTTTGTTTCTTTATTTATTCACCTCTGATTATTTATTTATTTATTTATTTATTCATTTATTCATTTATTTATTTATTCATTCATTCATTCATTCATTTATTTATTTATTTATTTATTTATTTATTTATTTATTTATTAATTTATTTGCTTATTACTTATTTATTTTTCGTTCATTTTTTGATTCATTTGTGGTTTTCCTGTTCTAGGTCGTTAAAGAGTGGAAGCCGTATGCAATTGCCACCGGTCTTCTCTTTTCTCCTCCCTCTAAACAAGCTTCTACGTCTTAAGTGCAATTAACGATGACATCAAGCGCTTCGATGTCAGCTATTACCTACGCCAAGCCTGTGTCGCGTTTCATTTGAAAGCTCTTGATGAGAGCTTTTTCAATTGAACCGTTTTGCAAGCAACAACGACTGGGATTGGAGAACAAAGCCATCAGAGTAATTATACAAAGAACTAAAAAAGCGCTCATATTCTGCGATTACCCAGTACCTGCACTGCTGATCATTCTCTGGAGAGGCACGTACGTCTTGAAAAAAGGCTTAGTTCTGAAGCACCACGAACACTGACTTCAAACCCTTCGTTCGCCATCGATGCTGCTTCTGCAGTAGCTCGTTTCAAGCTCTCCCAAGATCTTTCTGACGAGCAATGGCACAGGTTGTGGACAACACTAGGGTGAGAACGAAAATCTGGAAGTCATGGTTTCGTGTACTTCAGAACGAAGCACCTCTCTAGAATGTGGTAGCAGCGCTCCCATAATGTACTCGCATCTGTGCTGCATGGTGGAATGCGCATGCTACCTGTGCATGCGTGCAAAGTGGTTAGTTCTTAAGTAGCAAGGACAGTCACTTCCAGGGTTTCGTTCTCAGCCACTTATTGCGTTCACAGCCTGTACCATGGCTCCTTTGGAAAGCTCTTGATTAGAGCTTGCGAGTGAGCTACTGCACAAGCACCAAACAAGGAGAATATGCTGACAACAAAACGCTTGGAATCAATATTCTTGCACTTCAGATTAAGCACTTTTCATCAAGTCAGAGTTGGGAACGCCCTGCAGGCAAATCAGAGAAGCAGCTTGCACAGGGCCTGCGATCGGCATGCCACTCAAGG
>WBZZ01004097.1:17500-20000 GCA_019918135.1 Paulinella micropora | reverse complement strand
ATAATAATAATAATAATAATAATAATAATAATAATAATAATAGTGCTTCTCTGTCAATGGCTGATGCATTTCTGCACATGCGCCTCCATCGTCTCACCCGTGAGGGGAGTACGAAGAATTGACGATAGGCTCTAATGACACCCCCGCAAGGGCAGTTCCAACACTTCCAGACGGACCGGTATGTTCAATGAAAATACTGGTGGCACCGACTGGAATCGAACTGGCGACAGGGCCCAGATGGTAGAACTTGACCACTGGGCTATCACGGTGTCCAAAATAATAATAATAATAATAATAATAATAATAATAATAATAATAATAATAATAATAATCACAATCATGATAATAATAGTGCTTCTCTGTCAATGGCTGATGCATTTCTGCACATGCGCCTCCATCGTCTCACCCGTGAGGGGAGTACGAAGAATTGACGATAAGCTCTAATGACACCCCCGCAAGGGCAGTTCCAACACTTCCAGACGGGCCGGTATGTTCAATGAAAATACTGGTCCAGAAATAGACCGGTATGTTCAATGAAAATACTGGTGGCACCGACGGGAATCGAACTGGCGACAGGGCCCAGATGGTAGAACTTGACCACTGGGCTATCACGGTGTCCATCATGATAATAATAATAATAATAATAATCACAATCATCATCATCATCATAATCATAATAATCATAATAATAATCATTATTATTATTTATTATTCATTTACTATATCTGAGGCGTACTGATGCAGCTAATGGCATATCCTCAACGGACATAAGCCTCCAATACCCTTGTTCGAGGTCCTCCACCCCCGTGTCAGTCTCTCGCCTGATGATCGGGGCCACCGATGGAGCTCCTGAGGGCAAGACTGCACTAAGCCGAGGTTATTCCGCAGTCCCAGCAACCTCTTGCAAGACGTCACCGAATGTGCAAGTGCATACACCAAGCGCGGTTGCTAGAGCTGCCTCGAAACCCCACCCATAACAATCTGGTGTCTGCTGGGTCCTGGGCTATCAACCAGCATATGCGGAGTTTAAGATCTTTTACGCGCGCAACGACCCTCCTCCCCGGCATCTACCACCAAAGGGTTATGAGTTGGCGTCACAGTTTAACGCCTTGAGGCCATTGGGCTGGAACTCTGTTTAGCAAGTGTGACTAGGTTTTTTCATCGGGATTTCCCTCAAATATGTCACAGTCAACACTCCAAGGCAGATTTACTATATCTGAGGCGTACTGATGCAGCTAATGGCATATCCTCAACGGACATAAGCCTCCAATACCCTTGTTCGAGGTCCTCCACCCCCCCGTGTCAGTCTCTCGCCTGATGATCGGGGCCACCGATGGAGCTCCTGAGGGCAAGACTGCACTAAGCCGAGGTTATTCCGCAGTCCCAGCAACCTCTTGCAAGACGTCACCGAATGTGCAAGTGCATACACCAAGCGCGGTTGCTAGAGCTGCCTCGAAACCCCACCCATAACAATCTGGTGTCTGCTGGGTCCTGGGCTATCAACCAGCATATGCGGAGTTTAAGATCTTTTACGCGCGCAACGACCCTCCTCCCCAGCATCTACCACCAAAGGGTTATGAGTTGGCGTCACAGTTTAACGCCTTGAGGCCATTGGGCTGTTTATTATTCATTATTATTATTATTATTATTATTATTATTATTATTATTATTATTATATTATTATTATTATTATTATTATTATTATTATTATTATTATTATTATTATTAATGTCTGCCAGGACTGGGCGGTAGGACGGGGTGCTGCTGTGGTGTGTACTGCAGGTCTCGGGCGGCGACCAGAAAGATCTGACCACGGACAAGCAGTCGGGCGCGCACCCTAACTGGTCCAGTCAGCATCATCATCACCACTATCATTATCGACAACAAAAACAACAACCACAACAACAACGACGACGACGACGACGACGACGACTACATCACCCAACAACGACATGGACAAGGACAACGACTACTACTACTACTACTACTACTACTACTACTACTAGTACTACTACTACTACTACTACTACTACTACTACTACTACTAATAATAATAATAATAATAATAATAATAATAATAATAATAATAATAGTGCTTCTCTGTCAATGGCTGATGCATTTCTGCACATGCGCCTCCATCGTCTCACCCGTGAGGGGAGTACGAAGAATTGACGATAAGCTCTAATGACACCCCCGCAAGGGCAGTTCCAACACTTCCAGACGGGCCGGTATGTTCAATGAAAATACTGGTCCAGAAATAGACCGGTATGTTCAATGAAAATACTGGTGGCACCGACGGGAATCGAACTGGCGACAGGGCCCAGATGGTAGAACTTGACCACTGGGCTATCACGGTGTCAATAATAATAATAATAATAATAATAATAATAATAATAATAATAATAATAATAATAAGAAGAAGAAGAAGAATAATAATAAGAATAATAATAATAATAGTGCTTCTCTGTCAATGGCTGATGCAAATCTGCACATGCGCCTC